>SNQN01001489.1:34572-72795 GCA_008642245.1 Bassia scoparia
TATTAAAACTCTAAAATAACTCAACCCCACAAGAAATGTTGAGTGCAACCGAGGGCTGCATGAGTAAATGCAATCCACTTTAGTGGGACCTACATAAAATATAATTATAATACTACATAAAATACATGTAACTTTATATCAGACATGTAAATAAATAATCAAGGATATGACAAAATCATACTAAGATTTGGTAAAAATGAACCCAAGATATGATAAAATGAATTAAGGATATGACTAAATCACACTATGATTTGTAAAAAAAAAAAGACAACATGGGCCCAGTTTTTTTGTCTTCACTTGAAATGTTGCCCATTTCTTTCCGATTTTCCTTGATGATATGACAAAATCACACTAAGATTGGTAAAAATGAACCAAAGATATGATAAAATGAATCAATGATATGACAAAATCACACTATGATTTGCAAAAAAAAAAAAAAAAGACAACGTGTGCCTACTTTTTTTGTCTTCACTTGAGATGTTGCCCATTTTTTCTGATTTTCCTCGAGGATATGACAAAATTACACTAACATCGGTAAAAAAGAATCAAGGATATGATGAAATGAATCAAGGATATGACAAAATCACACTATGATTTGTAAAAAATTAAAAAAACTGGACCCACCATGTGAAATGACGTCAATACCCCCGATGCTGCATTTACAATGCAACACATGGTTGCGCGTATCATGACTCTCAACCCCACTACTTCATAGGTAGTGGGTAATTTACCCAATGGCTAGATAAAATATTTTCCACCTAAGACAATGACTCTTAAATTAAAAATTGACTTAAAACACAACTCTCATAATTAAGTGTTATTTTGGTCATTTCTAGAGTTTGTGTTTTTTTGTTAGGTCGAATTTAAATAATGATAATTATTTTCCACCAAAAAAGAGTATGTTTTTTGTTAGAGGTGATCATTATAAGTCCGGTCCGCTGGCCCGATCCAACCCGCCCGAAAAGGGAGGGTTTGGGCAACCAAAAATATTCAATTTCAGTTTAAAAATCCGACCCGATCCGCAAAACCCGCTCTGGCCCGCAAAACCCGCTCTTTTTAGACGGGCTTGAGCAAGACCTTTTATATACAAGCCCAGCCCGGTCCGCCCATTTGATCACCTCTATTTTTTGTAGAACACTATATCATAACTCATAAGTGATAAGTCTATAAAGTCGAAATTTAGTAAGTTTCAAAAACTTTGTTGTTCCTACACCTACCCAATCACTAGGCGCCACATGGCATTTGGTGGGCCCCACCTGAGTATTTGGGAAGCATGTGGGCCCCACATACCCCCGTAATAAGGGCACCCCAGATGGGTAGGTTCGTACAAGTGTCAAAAAGTGAAATCTGTCATAACTATGACACATGTTGTACTCTTGTCCCACATTGATTAAATGCCGCCGTACTTCCTTGTTCCCACATTGAAGGAAGAGCCAAAAGCCTCCTCACCTAACCCCATAAAAGGGGAGTTGGTGAGCCCATTCCAGGTATCTAATTCTGAACCCACCAAGTACAGTCTAGTACAAATATCTAGCTTGCTTGACCTTCAGTCTTGGAAGTCTCCTTTGCTGACTTAATTATTGGAGGGGCTTTCCTGGGTCAACCCCCCGGGCCAGTCACCTTTGTTTGTTTTGCAGGTTAGCCGGAGGAGACCAGTGTCCATTCATAGGACGTTGACGCGGACACGTACGTGCCAGCTGTCATCCCCAGTTATTCTTTGATCTCGTTATTTTGTCGTTTTCTTTGTTAGTTCCTTGAACAGGAACAGATTGGCGCCGTCTGTGGGGACGACAAGCAAGCCATGGTGAGTACGCGTTACGGTGCCCGTGTTGTTCAGCCTGCAATCAATCAGCCAGACAAGGGAAAAGGGCAGTTCAATCCCTAGGAGGGGGACACTACCTCTTCAACACCACGTGATTCGGGGGCTGCGACCGCGAGTGTGAGGACCAACCGTCCTTCGCCTATCCGTCTGTGGAGAAGGTGAGACTCCTCACCAAGCAGTTGGAGAAGGTGAGCCTCCTGAGCCTCAGGCAGGGGCCAATCCTCAGCCCACGCGCAGTCAGCCAACGCACAGTACCGGTCAACGACCACCATCTCGGGGTCGGCCTGCCTCCTCGGTGAGATTACGCCCAGGCCCTTTTCTCTTTACCTCTCCCTTGAGGGGAAACTCCCGTCGTAGTGCCCCAGTGAGGTTCAGCCCGCTCCATCCAAGAGGAGGGAAGAATCCCCTCAGGCCAGTCGCTCCAACCGGCCACCTTTGACGGATGCCCGCCTCATCATTGAGGAAAGAAGGCGAGATAGTATGGATGCTCGCACAATCATCAACAATCCCCGAAGCCAAGGCGAAGCAGCTGCAGCACAACCTCGAGTTTCCCCTCACCGAGGAGACTCGGGCGGACCCTCTGCCCGGCCTAACCGGTCCCAGCACGAGGCTACCAGTTGGTCACATCGGCAACAACCATCCAGGTCTCGCGGTCATGCGGATAGCACTCGCTCTGAGTCAGTCAGACAGTCCGGAGAGGGCACTCGGGCCCGACAGCCGATGCAAACCCTTGTTCATAGAACGCCATCCAGCAGGGAGATCATGGATACCGAGGATCCAAAGAAAGTGAAGGTGCCAACGATTGAGACGTTTGATGGAATGACCGACCCGGAGGATCACATGGCTGCCTTCAAAACTCAGATGGCCGTACTTCACTGTGGTCATGTCATGTCAATCAGACTGGATGCGAGGCGTCTTGGTGTCGGTTCTTTCCAACCACACTTAAAGGTATTGCCCTCACTTGGTTTAGTGAATTACCATCTGGCTGGATTACCAATTTCACCGTATTAGAAGCTTTGTTTAAACAACAATTTATTGCTGGAAAACGCCATAAGAAAACTAGTTTGCATCTGATGAGTTTGAAACAAGGAATAACCGAAGGACTGTCTAGTTACATTAAGCGATTCAATGCCGAATCTCTAGGCATTTCGAATATAGAAGACAATGTTGGTTTCTCAGCCCTCATGTCTGGCCTCAAACCTAGCCGGTTTAAACATGACCTGGTCATCGAGGGCATCACCAAGTATTCGGAGGCTTTGGCCCTTGCTCAGAAATACCTTCAGGCCTCCGAAATAAACAATATGGATGACGATCAGCCCTCAACCGAGGGCAAGAGGAAGGCCGGTGATAACAGACATTACAACAATCATACTTAGGGCAAGAAGCCCAAGCTCAAGGATGGGGAGATGACCCTCAATACAATGCCAATCGGAGGGACATATTTCTTGACATCAAACCTCTGGACATTTTTGCCGAAGCTGGAACCGGTCAGGACAACACCTAACCGGCGAAACAAGAATCTTTTGTGCGAGTATCATCGGGAGTGTGGTCACACTACCCGTGATTGCAGAGAGCTGAAAAAGGCGTTGGACCAGTTCGCTAACGAAGGGAAGTTGAATCGGTATCTCAAAAAGAAAGACAACAGAAACTAAAATCACATTCGGCGAATAGAAGTCCAGCCTCAGGCTAGCAATGAGACTATGCACACCGTCAATGTGATCGTTGGGGGACATGCCTCGGGCAACCCCAATAGCCGAGGTAGAAAGGGTCATCTGGAAGACCTCACCCTTCAGGTATTGAAGGTTGGGGGAGAGATGCCTCCAAAGTGCCCAAAAATGATCTTTGATGATGACTRGACCAGACCCATTGCAGTCCCTCATGATGATCCACTGGTGGTCGAGGTCAAGGTGTCTAATGCTCGGGTGAAGCGGGTTCTGATCGACAGTGGCAGTTCCTCGGACGTTATCACTTGGGACTGCCTTCAGAAGCTGAAATACTCCAAGGATGACTTGATCGCTTCTGAACACCCCTTGGTCGGTTTTGGGGGAAAGAGGACCTATCCCGAGGGTATTATCAAGCTACCCGTCCGAATCGGGGAGAAGGACCTGYCTCGGTRAGCCCAGGTGTACTTTACTGTGGTCGATATGGACCTCCCRTACAACATTATCCTCGGAAGACCCATCCTCAATAAGATCAAAGCATCCATCTCTACATACCAGCTACTGCTACAATATGAGACGGACTTGGGGGCAGTAGGCAAATTATATGGKWACCAGCGTTRGYCGAGGGAATGCTACGTAAACAGCCTTRGGCATGCTYAGCCGAAGGAGGAGCCTTCCTCCCTCGGTCACAAGAGGGAAGACCCACCTCAGCCGGATGTCCTAGCCGGACTCYYTGTATACCTKAGTGATAATCRYAAGCYCTATAYTSGGCCTCAGCCAAACGAGGCACATGAAGAAGTTCAAATCGATCAGTTCCCCGGCCATACAGTTAGGGTCGGGAAATCCCTTGAGACGGGCCTCCGAGATCAGATCATCAACGCACTACGGGACTTTTGTGATGTCTTCGCATTTGATGCAACCGAGATACCCAGGATCGATCCCTCCGTCATGGTGCACAAGCTCAGCATTCGGGAAGGCGTCAGGCCAATTAAATAAAAGCTTAGACATCAGGGGCAAGAAAGGTGCGACGCAGCAGCGTCTGAAATCAAAAAGCTATTAGAAGCAGGCTTCATTCGAGAGTGTCAATACTCAGATTGGTTAGCCAACATGGTTCTGGTCAAGAATCCAAATGGCACGTGGCACATGTGCGTCGACTTCACTGACCTTAACAAAGCCTACCCAAAGGATGATTATCCCTTGCCAAAGATCGATGCCCTGGTCGACTCTATAGCAGAGCATGCCTTGTTCAGTTTCATGGACGCCAACGCCGGGTATCATCAAATCCCGATGGCCGAGGAAGATCAACCTCACACGACCTTCATCACAAAGCAAGGGGTATATTGCTATAAGGTCATGCCCTTCGGATTGAAGAATGCAGGGGCTACCTATCAGCGGGTAGTTGACAAGTTCTTCGATGGACAGATCCGCAAGAATGTAGAGATATACGTCGATGATATGATTGTGAAAAGCAATAAAGTTGAAGATCATGTCTCAGATCTCAAGGAAGCCTTCTCTGCCCTCAGAAAATACAACATGAAACTCAATCCCAAGAAGTGCATGTTTGGAGTTCGGGGAGGGACTGGTCGACGAGAGGGGCATCGAGGCCAACCCCAATAAAATTTAAGCCATCATAAACATGGAGTCCCCCAATTCAGTAAAAGAAGTGCAAAGACTCACAGACTGCATGGCTGCCCTAGGTCGGTTCTTATCCCGATCAGCAGACAAAAGTTTGGCTTTTTTCAAAACATTAAAGATACCCTCATTCAGTTGGGATGGAGAAGTAGAAGCGGCTTTCCAGCAACTCAAGCAACAAACCTGTCTAGCCTACCGAAGCTCGTCTCCCCCTTGCCGAGGGAGTCGCTTTACTTGTACTTGGCTACATCAGAATATGTGTTGAGCGCGGTCTTGGTGCTGAATGAGATAAGACTCAACACCCGGCCTACTTTGTGAGCCATGCTTATAGAGGAGATGAGTCTCGGTATTCGGAGATTGAGAAAATGGTATATGCCCTAGTCGTTGCCAGTCGGAATCTCATACCATACTTCCATGCTCATCCTAGCAAAGTCCTAACCGGACAACCAATCAGGAAAGTCATCGAGGGAAGAAATCATTCAACAAGGATGACCGAATTGTCAGATCTACTCGCAGATTATGGGTTGGAGTATGAGCCCAGACGAGCAATTAAGGCATAAGCACTGGCCGACTTCATAGTTGAGTGCACGAATCGCATCTCTCCGATGACTGAGGCCGAGTGTTGGGAAGTGTACGTTGATGGCTCGACCACCAAGGACGGTAATGGGGCTGGCATGCTAATTAAAATAGACACTGGTGACAAGTTGGAATATGCCATCAAGTTCAGATTCTCGGCCTCCAACAACGAAACCGAGTATGAAGCAGTCATCCTCGGTATGCAGATGTACCTAGCTGCTGGGGCTAATTCACTGACATTGAAATCCGACTCACAATTAATTGTGGGTCAGGTCACCGGAGAACTCGAAGCCAAAGAGGATGGAATGAAAATGTATTTGAACAAAGTACGGGAGCTCTCCCAGAAATACAAAAGTTTCTCTATTCATCACATCCTTCGATCGGAGAACAATCAAGCAGATGCCTTATCCCGACTCGCCAGTTGAGCCGAGTCTCTCGAGCGTAGGACCATCACCTGGGAGGTGTTAAAGGAACCCTGTCTCAACAATCGAGGTTCCACTATGGTCCTCGATCGAGGGGCTACATGGATGGATCAAATAGTTAGGTTCCTTCGAGATGAACAACTTCCTGACGATCCGAAACAAGTAGACAGAGTCAGGATTCAGTCAGGACTATACAAGAAGTCATACACTCATCTCTTGCATCGATGCGTAACACTGGATGAAGGTGACTACATCCTTTGGGAGATTCATGAAGGAGCATGCGGTAGCCATCAAGGGGCGCGAACAATGGCTAGGAAGGTGCTTCGGGTAGGATACTATTGGCCCACACTCAAGCAAGAGGCCTATGACCTGGTATAGAAGTGTGTAGTGAAAAGTGCCAAAAGAATGATTCAATCCCTCAACGCCCAGCAAACCAATTCTCGGCCATCTTACCAACCTCGCCCTTCGATAAATGGGCTATGGACCTGTTGGGACCCTTCCCTRAGGCCTCGGGGCAACGTAAGTTCCTCACGGTCACTGTTGATTACTTCACTAAGTGGGTGGAAGCTGAACCATTAGCCACCATCCCGAGAAACAAGTGCAGCAATTCATCTGGAGAAATATCATCACCAGATTCGGCATACCAAGGGTGTTGGTTACAGATAATGGAAGACAGTTTGTCAGCGAAGCAACAAAGGGATATTGTGCTCGATTCGAAATTAATATCAGAGCAACCTCTGTTGATAGGCCAAAGACCAACGGACAGGCTGATGTTGCAAACAAGGTTATCCTTCGGGGCATCAAGACAAAACTGGAAGGATCTAAAGGCACCTGTGTCGATGAACTCCCCGGGGTACTATGGTCGACTCAGACCACCCTCAAGGAAGCCACCGGACACTCTCCATTCTCCTTGGTCTATGGCAGCGAAGCAGTAGTCCCAGTCAAGGTTGATATACCTTCTCCTCGAGTGAGGTTTTACGATTATGATCAGATTGAGGAATCCAAAAAAGTAAGCCTCGACTTATTGCCCGAGACTAGAGGGAACGCTTTACTCAAATCCATCTCCTATAAGCAAAAGATCATAAGGTACTTCAATCAGAGAGTCAAGACTCGAGAAATACGGGTAGGAGACTGGGTACTGCGAAGGTTCGAGGCCATTGTAAGAAAGAACATGCTCGGCAAGTTAAACCCGAATTGGGAAGGACCCTACTGGGTAACTGAGATGATCCGGCCTTGTACCTACCGGCTCGAAGATGCGGAAGGAAAAGCCCTCCCCCGGCCTTGGAAACGCTAACAACCTGCGTCGATATTACAACTGAGGTTCAAGACTTGTGCTTTTCTATCTATTCCTTATAATGCTTTAACAACCTAGCCCTCACTCGGGAAGTCCTAACCGGATCCCTTGACTGAGCAGTGTTTTAGTCAGCTGAGCTATGACAAACACCTCGTTGTAATACAAGCATAAATAAATAAACGAAGTCTTTCCTCTACACTCTTGCATTTTCTATCTTATTTGCCTTTTACGTACATACTCAGTCTCAGCGACTGACCTGCTTACCTTCGAGGCAACATCAGGATCGGTGGACCACGCTAGTTCAAGCCTCCCTTGGACAAAGGCAAGTATGCCACTCCTCGAGAATTGAGGAAGAGTTAGCTTAGTAATAACTCTATCCTACATATTAACACTCGGGAAGATAAAGATGTGCAAGTCAAAATTAAGATAACAATGCGCAAACAAAGACAGTCGAAATATAAGAGCAAAAGATGGGATTTCCATAAATATAGGCCAGACTCAGCTGGCAAAAATTCAATATTCAAATTACGAAAGGTCGGGTTTCAACACCGACCATCAACACTTATAATTTTTTTTAAAGTTACTACAATAAAATGGTCAGAACATGGCCAACACAGAAGACTAAAATTTAAAAAACGGGAAGATCGAGGCTTTACTCAGGGGAACTGGTAGTTTTCTCATCATCATCATCGTCATCCGAAGACGCCCCCTTGCCCGGAGTCTGCTGAGCTAAGGACTGACCCTAGTCCGCATGAGTTTTGGAAGCAGAGGCACACTCTGCAGCCGAGACCTCTTTTTGAACCGGAGTTTGGGAAGCCACCTCAGCTACCCTCTTGGAACCACGCTCCAACAGGGCAGCCAACTCAACAACTGCTAACTCATCATACTTCCCCCTCAAGGAGGCCCATTGGTCTGGCATCACAGCAGCAGCAGGAGTCTCCATCTTCAACAGGGCATGGTCAATGCCTGTCTTGAAGGAAGATTGGCCAAGTGTGATTCGAAAGCGTCGACCCTCGGGTGTGGTAAACCAAGACTCCACACTAGCTTGGTCAAACACCCCCGATTTCTTCTTCTCAGCCTCCAGCTCCAGGTTCAGTTTCTCGATTGTGCTGTCCCTCTTCTCTATGATCTTCTTTCTCTTTTTAACTCGTTGGGCAGCCCGATCGTAGTCATCACCCAGCTGCTGGCAGTCTTGTTTCCACTTCTTCAGCTCATCCCTCTCCTTCGCCAGGGGCTCCAACTCTTGGTCTTTGCCCTTCAATGCCTCCGTCTTTCGAGAGAGGGTCTTCTTGTTACGGGCATGGTGCAAAGACAATGAGTGCATCCGGACAGTCAGCTGGACAAGAAACAAATTAGATTTGACAAAAACAACAAGTGTAATACCTCGGGCTACATTTAAAATCGCATACCTCGAGTCAGGCCTTCTGCAAGTCCTCGGTTTCCCAAGCCTGCGCTTCCTCCTTCATAAGCTCGGTGACATCTTCCTGGAAGACGACACCCTTTAGTGCCTCTTCTGCTCTCTTTGTCTTGCCCTGATCCTCGAGCAAGGTAAGAGGGACGATAGGATCAGCAGTCGCCTCAGACCAGGCGCGCTTCCGTTGGTAAGGAATCTCGGCTACCTCCTTCGTCAGTTCAATGGTGGCACCAAAGTCTTTGAAGTTGTCAAAGAAAGGAGGGTTAGTAGGAGGGTCAACAGGGTGCTCTCCCTCGGGGTCTGCCTCGAGCATCGCCTCTAGTCCCTCAGAAGAGACCTTCTTCTTCGGATCCTATAAACAAGACAGATTAGTCAAAAACAATAAAAAGGCTAAGTATGGAGGATCGGGAAACAGTTGGAAGACATACCTCGGCAATAGCTGGGGTGGTAAGATTTCCAGCCTCCATCTCCGAGGCAACGTCCCCGAATAGATAATCAGTGGCAGTGATGGTGTCGGCCATCGAGAAGTTCCCGAACTTACCAGCCTTTGCAAGACAAATGGAAACAATAATCAGGTTACATGAAATACATGGATTAAAAAAAGACAAGTGTAAAGACTCGAACTACAGAACGGAGCATCAAGCACCCTACCAGGTGACATTTTCTGACTTAGTCGACACATGGCAAGGTAATGCTCGTTCTGTAAAGTGAAATCATCAGGCAACCACCCACGATCAACATCAGGAAGGGCATATGACTCACTAGCCCATTTCTTCTCCCTAAGGAAGAAGAAGGCCACAACACCCTCAGACATGTTCATGGGTGGAACATTGTAGATGAGGATGAGGTTCGGTCGGTTGAGAGTCCTCATTCGGGGGAAATCCCAAGCAGTAGGCCTATATATGAAGGCGAACTCTTTCCAACGGATCGGTCTCTGCATACTTATAAACGCTCACCGACATTGGAAAATCACTAGCTTGGCAGTATTCTCTCTTGACACTTGGGAGTGTGATGTTGCAAATAGAATCATAGTCGGGAGGTTCCCATCAATGCAAAGGGAAATGAACCGATTGTAATGAGAAATAAGTGAGGCACAGATATGCAAAGCAGGTTGTAATCACGTAACCACCAAGGAATTAAGGTCGAGTGGAAAGGGAGCCACTCTAGATGACTTTATGTAAACTACGTCCGGGAGAAGGGAATTGCATGACGATGGTCGAAATTCGGAGCAATGTACTGTACGACGGAGTGAGATAGCTTGTGACTCCAAAAATGGAGCTCTGTCAGTAACCTCTATGTAATGGTTTCTCCATAAGAAAGAAGCCAGTCCTCCGTATCCGGACTCTTGACCAGAAGTCAAAGCTACGCCATTCTGTCATTTTAAAAGTCACCTGTATATCTACAAAGTTCGTCTAACGAGGGCAATCGTTGCCCTTGACCCTACATGTACCGTGACTGCAAGGTATAGCACCCTCAACTCTCTCCTCGAGATCGGGGGTCAAGATGGGGATCTTTGGGGATGGTATCGGTAAATGGTTATGACAACACGAGGAATAACCGCACCGGGCATAACAAGCCGTAAAAAGGGAATTGCGTCTACTAGTCATATACATACTCTAAGGGGAGGGGTATCCTTTGGAGGGGGGTTACCTATGAGATCAATGTACAAAGTCTGGTCGGTTGGTCATCCGAAGCTAAACTAATACTATGTCAAATAGACAACAACAAACCTAGGTCGGAAATATACCACTACTACATTTTAAGATTATGGCAACGGTAAAAACCGTTGCTTATATACATAAGAAGGTTGCTTAGGGTCTAAGGCAAGGTTCTAACCGTGCGGTTGGTGTCGTTGCTATAGACTTTTTGCAACGGTTTATTTGGCATTGGCAACTGTTGTCACACTGCCATAGGACCTTTTGAAGGTCAAACAGAGTATAGCAACGGTTTTAACCGTGCTATAGCTATATGGCAAGGTTTCTATAGCTTTTGCAAGCTTTGTGATGTTAAAAACCGTTGCCAAGATCTATGGCAACGGTTAGAAAATCCTGAGGTTTAACCGTCTATAGCTCTCTATGGCAACAGTTTTGCAGTATTGCAACGCTTGTAAGTTTTGTTCCCGTTGCTAACAGGTATATGCTACGGGCTCTATGAGCTATGGCCAGGTTGACCGTTGCTATAGCTATCAAGGAAATAGTTGTCTGTAGGCATGCAACGCTTGTTGAATTCTATCCGTGCCTAAGTCTAATTGAACATCTTTTAAAACTTTGGCAACGTTTTCTATCTAGCAACTGTTGGCCATAAGGTGGTAAATACAGGTTTTTTTCTAATTTGACGTAATATTAATATTAATTAATTAATGGATGTAAAGAATAAGCGCATAAAAGAAACAAAATAATAGTAATTAAATCATATAAAACCAAAAGGGTTAATATATATATCAACCTGAATATTATTTATAACAAGGTTAACCTCAGAGTATTCAAATAGCAACATGAGATGTAGATACGTTTCACATAACATATTAGAAAATTACATTCCATTCAGTCATTAACGGAAGCATCACTAAGACTGCAGGGATACAACTAATGGCAGTAACTTTGACGACTAGAAATTGATGCTTTATATCAAAATCTGCACATGTAGTGATCAATAACTGAAAAGGCAATCTCAACATACTTGGTCATTGTGTAAATAATTGGAAGTGGATAAACAAAACACGCTAAGAGGGAAACAAAAACTTAGTTGACAGCATCGATCCACTGTTCTTTTTTTTAAACACATCACAGTAAGGATCCCTATAGTTTCGCCTTGTTTCCACTAGTTGGGTGATCAAACTTCCATTTGTTTTATCAAAAAAAGTGGAAGGGTTATTTTAATTCAATACAAAATACATACTAGTCTAAACAGCCAACTGCATCACAGGAGGACGGGAGTAAGCATTAGAGCAATAAGAACAAGGGATCAAAGAAAGGATGAGTGAGAAAACAAGAAAAAGTTGAAACATAAGACAACGAAAACTGAGAAGGCGAAAAAATTAATTGTTTCATTGTTGTGTTCTTGGCGTTCTAACATATAAAGCAAATGCCACTGTAAATTCAGAAATATCATGACAATATAGAACTAGGAGATCAATTATATATCATATAAAAGATTGAGTGTCAAATGTGTCATCTCAATTGTTTGATTTTATGGTGCTTAGACTATAAATAAGAAGAATAATAAAAACAGAAAAGCTGAGAAGAAATTAGGAGCAGAAAAGTGTATACAATGTACATTTTAACTTATACAGATTATTAAATGAGATTGGAAAAGTTTATGTGCTGCGGGGCACTTTCACGACTACCAAGTTGACAAGGATGAATCTGAATTGGCTCAGTATACAAGCTTTGGACATGCAAATAAGGTACTGGTGTGTGAATTTTGTTCAGCAATCTATATAGTTTATCTGTTGTTCTAAGGGGTCAGATGCATTGTGTGTGATTGCAGACTTTGGTATATGGTGATATCTGATATCTTATAGCTATGATGTTGAAAGCAGATTGGAAGGGTACTACTTAACAGCCCACCATCTCGAGTGCCTCAGCAGTTGCCTTGGAAGAATTAGCTGTATATTGTGGTATAGACAGATGTGATTCATTTTTGTTTTATTTTTTTTTGCTCTTTCTCAATTATAAATTAGGACAATATCTTAATGACTCGTGATAAGTAATTACACAGGTGGACGGTTTACATCTCCAACAGGAGAGATTCATCATTAAGGTGAATTTATTATTTCTTATTTTTATTTTGAAGAAAGAGAGGAGATTGTCACGGCAGGCGTCAATTGTTGGATAATTCATGGTATGTGGTATCCTGTTTTTGGCATTACATGACTTTTGGGGCATTAGATTAAAACAAATCAGTGGGTAGCATTAACTCAAGGGAGCTCCAAGTCCACGTTCTGGGCACCGAATGTAATCAGCTTATCATAATTCAGTTTTGTATTAGTTTACTCAGTTACGGTGTCTATTCACTTTGATGAAATGTAAGGTGTTGTGTGTTGTGCTTTTGCATTCACGCTTTAATGTCTACTTGTGTTATATAATGGTTTAGTAGTAAAGTTAGTCGATTTTAGAATTGGTAATATTTAAAAGAATGTACCTTATGGTGTGAACTGTCAGAGATATTTCATGGAGGTCATAATGGAACAATATTTGCTCACCAAATTAGACATGAAATTAAAATAGAGATAGAAATTTTAGTCAAATGCTTATAATAGTGGTTTTTACTTTATAGTAATTCCATTTTTTTATACTGCATAATATAGAGCTGTTTGGTTGTGTAGCATTAAAGTCAGGGAAGGGGAAAGCTATCTCTGAAATTTCAGTAAAATTCTCTCCTGATATTTAATTTCTTTGTCAACAACACAATCCCAAAAAGAAAATTAATCGGGGAATCTTGTAATGCCTATGTGATTAGTACATTTATTTTTTTAAAAGAGCCTATGTGTTTTAAGAACAAACAAATACCTTCGTATATGCTGTTATAACCTTTTTCCTAGATCTCGGGTCACTGGGTGGCTGGCTAATGGTTGTAAGGATGTACTATAAATCCACCTTAATGTGTCTTATTTGTCAATAAGTGTACTAAGTAAGTAATTCTTTTGTCGTTGAAAGATGTTCTTATTTTTTTTATTTGTGCATTACCAAAGTGTGTGGGGTATATCTATCTTTACAAGCAATTTCATGCAGGTTTTTGTACAGATAAGATCATTATATTTGGAGATTTTATGACCTCTTAGAGAGTAAGGTTGTTTTTCAATCTCATAAGCTCCTTTTTGTTTTCTTAGTGCTAATAGAATGGTTTGAAATAGGTAGCTGTAGAAAACTTTTGACAGATTGTTTCATAATTTTTCCTATTCAGTTAATCATTAAGATTGCATGTATTTGACCTGGTCAATCAGGTGCGACTTAATTTGCCCACTTCTCTACCTTAACTTTCCAAAGATAAAATTAACTTCAGAAACCTAATTAAAAAGCACTTAATAATCAAATAGTAGAATTGCCGATAATGATAATGAGGAAGTACATGCTTGATAAAATCTACTTGTCAAGTTTCGCTTCATACTAAATTGTACAGTGCAAAGAAATCACTCGGGATAGGTTTTGTTGAACAATAATGATCTTCTGGATTAGTGTCTACTCACCGATAGGTGGCTGAAATGTGATGAAAATCATATCAAAATTGGAAATCAGACTATAATGGGACAAAGGGTTATAAGAAACGTAGAAAAATGCGAATAATGTTAACTTCACTCACGATCATTTGGTGAAGGCCCCACTAATGTTGTCCACCATTGGACCTTCAACTTGAGACGAAGGTCGCATTAGGCCACATATGCAGCCCGGGATTGTCCGGATGTCTTACCACAACTGCATTTTGGATGCTTGCAAGAATCTTTGTGGAATTATGTACTTATTTTGTTGTAGAACCGTTCTTCAAAGTTGATTTTGTTACCCTTCAAAACCGTACCGACCACTATCTCAAGGCTTTTGTATCACTTCATAGTAGGGATCTTGATGTCTACTTCTCCTTGACTTTGTCTGAGCTCTCCAAGCGTCATTTTTTCCTAGAATTTTAAAAAAGTTACACATCACTACGAAAGAAAATCTTTTAAGGGTCAAATGCAACTTAATTACACAATGCATCGCTTAATTACCATATTCGCTCAGTGGATGGAAGAACTGTTTATAAGTTTTTCGAGATTTCTTCTTCCTTCGAGTTTCTTTGTATAACCTGGATTGAGATGGTTCTTGCTATTTGGGTCTTTCTTCTATTTAGAAGACATTGAAAAATAGAGACTTGTTTACTAAGCATTCATGAAAGGAGGAATAATTATGTATATGACATAGTAACTTATAATATTAATACCAACTAATTCGCACGTTGCAAATGACCTTGCTCCTAGTGTGTATCACTAGGCATTGGGGATTGCTTGTTCCTATAAGTAAAATGCATGAGTACTTTTGAATAGGACAATGAAAACAAAGATTTAAGTGATTTCTAAGATACTCATTTGAAATTGTAACTAACCGAATTTTTGGATCATGTCAGAATACTTTTTGAAATAAGTAACTAACGCTGAATTGGAATCATTCAATACTCAACAAGATTAAAGTTGATAGCAAGGAGTTTGGGCGCTTGTTTCTGACCACTTCCTTTTTGGTTTTATACTTAAATCTTTGCAAGCACAGCCGTTTCCATTGACCACTGTAGACACTGAAAATGTGCTCCCAAAGAGTAATCCGTGATGAAATATACCGCGTTGCGTTTGTTGTTCGCACTCGAAAAGATGCTTTGAACTCACGAAAGTTGGAAATACGTGAGGCTCGTACTCGGCAACTATTGAGCAAGGTCACTTACAAGGCACATATTTTCTTTCGGTTTTTCGATAACCAAAAGGTTTTCAAAGGTTTCAAACGATTAAGCTGGCGATTCTCGTGCTTTTTTGATGTGCATCATGTCGTCACATTTTCTGAATCCCAATATTTTCTAATTATTTTTCTGAATTTTTCTATGATGTCTATGAATTTTGAATGATTTAAAATACGCAGAATAGCAAAATACACGTGAATTAAAAAAAATACTCCGGAATACGTGGACTCTAGAACTTCTAGAAATCCTTGCTTGGAGAGCAAGGGTGTCTAGGTGCTGTCGAATAAGGGAACACGAATAAAGAGAGGAAATCAAAATATATCGAGTTTTTGGAAAAATAATAACAAAGATATGAGCGTGATAGCAAATGATGAGGAATGCTCAAACCAGGAGCGAATACGCTCAAACAGTAGCGATATACGCTCAAGCCTCGCAATACGTTTTTGCAAATAATATGCAATTGAGAAGCGTATATACGCTGGAGAATGAGCGTATAGATCGCTCCTCCTGCGTAGTATACGTCATCCCAGGTATATACGCGGTTTTTTCCTGCCAATCGTTTTTGCCTCGTGCTATAAATACTTCTTTGCCTTGCTCAGTCGACACAACTTCAATACGCACAATTCACGACTCTCTCACCTCACTTCCACGACTTTCAATACACTTCAACGCGACACAAGTCACGAGACACATCCATAACCTCGAAAACACTCAAACTCCTTCGTATCGATTCCGAGATCGATTCTGTTCGATCACAAAGCGAAATATAGGGTATAAATTGAGTTACTCACCAAAACTTTCTTCACTCTTTTTCAATTCCATTTGTCCACTTTAATTTGATTAACCATTAATTTTGAGTTTGAAATTCATTAAAGCAATGGTGAACTCACTTGTAATCGTTTCATGTAAATATGTAGGTTTTCTTCTCATATTTCATTATTTCCATGGTTTATGGCTTCATTATTAACATATTGTTATTGTCAATATAACGCGCGTTTGTTTGCTCAACTAGCCAATTCAATCGAAAGGCGACTCCTTTGATTTTTTATCTAACACTTTGATTGTTTGCAGTGAAAAGGTGAGGAGGAACACATACAATATATCAATGCTTACTAACATTTGTTTCATGTCTTATATATGATATTCTATCACACTTGTAATATATTTTTTAAACAAGACGGAATTTATTCTGTTTGTCACATTAAAAGTCCAAGATAATCATGGGAACGCGTTTTCTAGCCCTTATTACACATTGTAACATCAATGTGATGCCTTATCCATTGTAGACAGTCTTAGGTTTGTTTATAATAGCACCACGCTAGTAATGATGCACTTTCAAAGTCAAATTAATAGGCTTTGAGATTCATGTTAGATTTATGGAACTACAATGCGACGAGTAGAGGCCGGCTACATGCGGGCGAATTGGGTTACAGATCTGATTGTACATGTCCCCACCCAGACTGGTTATTGATTGGACGTGGGGCCATTAATTGGGCACAATGTTTGGCGTCGTGAATAACCTATAAAGGCCACGGGCGAACCCTCTTCGACGACACACACCCAAGCATTCAATGCATATTTAAATGGATTCCATGGCTCACCATGACACTGAGCTGCAGGTCACGCCCCTGCTAAGGGGGCGAAGCCCTAACAGTTTTGGGACTCACTGGGATAATCTACCATTGGTGAGTGGACGACTGAAAGTTGTAGTTCATATTCATATATCATGTGAATTTGCTTGTGACCTTGAAATAGGGTCACGTCTAGGCTTCTGGTCCAATATGGGCATGTCTCTATGCTCGAGATCACGCTTAAGGGGATCTTATTTGGTTTCATGTGGTTAATTGATAATGGTAAGGTAAGTCTATCCGCCTATGCGGCGTATGCCGTGTTACTGAGATGGTGTATATAAAGGGGTATTGGACATACAATCACAATGTTGTGGTGGTGAAATGATCCAGCTCATCTCTTAGGCATGTACACTGTCAGACTTAACAAGCCGACTTAATAGTTCACTTAGATCCTGACTTAAGTGAATAAATGGCTTGTGTTTCAATTCAATGGTGCTTGTTAACTGTGACCTCTGTTCAGATCAAATTTACCATACCAAGCAGTTCTAATCTTGGTCAAGACATGAAGTTTGACATCCTTAGGGGCATTTCAAAATACTTTTCAATCCATTCGACTAGATCTGACTTAGGTCGATTCCAACCGAGCTATTGACTAGATTCGCTTTTTGAACTTAAACTTGATTGGTTCAGTTCATTTCAATTCAACTTAAATTGAATTAGGTTCAATTCAATTTAACCCAAAGCCTTAAATCTGAATTAGGTTATCACTTCATCTAAGAACTTACAACTGAACCAGGTTCGATATAGACTCAACCCTAGGCCCATGCAATTGTCAATGGCTCATTGGTCTAAGGTCCTCAATTCTGAAGTTAGGCCCATCTTGGTTTGATTCCGTCTCAGAGTCTAGTCATTAATCAGATTTAGGTCTAGCCCATTCAAGTCTATACTTTTCGAGTCAGTTCCTTAAGTCCAGAACCTCAAGACTGAGTTTGTTTGTCTTAAGAGTTTTCAAGTAGACCAATCTTTGTTTCGGTTCTAAAGTGAATTTTCTTGTTTTCAGCAAGATGCAAAGACCGCAACTGTTCTGGGGCCTAGAAGAAGTAAACAGAGCAAACCCGACGCTCCTGATCACCAATGACACTTCCTGGAAAATCCGAACAACAGCTTAACGCATGCAGAAGGCCTGAGTCTGTGAATCTCGCCTTGATGCAAGAAAAGAGCATTGGGGAGCTGAAGGAAAAGAGGACCAAGCAAAATCTCGGTCTGAAGGGGAGGAAGAAGACGTCTGAGACCACTCCTCTCAAAGACTGAGACGGAAAAAGGGTGGAGCAACTGAGAGTTGGTCAGAGAATGTCGAAATTCAGTTCAAGGCCTCGGTTGGCTGATTATGAGATTAAGGGCCACTTCCAAAGAATTTGTCATTCATGATTTGCCCAGTTTCAAGGGAACTGAAGACCGACGGACATCTTCCGACTTTCAATCAATGGTCCTTAAGGGAATGAGAAGGTATTCCTTCGTGTTCTTATTTACTTTGGACACCCATTCATCCAGGTGTTCAAGATCTGATCAACCAAGCCGATGATTGGGGAATATATAAACATCGAGTTTCTAAGCAGTAAGGTCAATTTCCAGCTTCTGTCGGTCCTCGGAACTACGAGGCCACAAGCAAGGTGAGAGAGAAAATTTCTCTACTTCCTAATAGGTGGATGGGAAGGCTGCTCAACATGACCAATTCGCCGATGAGGAAGATCAAGTTTCGCACTGGTCAGCAAGAAACTTCAGCCCAAGTATCGAGAGCCACTCAAGTTTCAACCCATTGATAATTTACTGGGCTTACAAGGTTGCCTTAGTTGAGGAGATGTTCAAGCCGAAGTCTAAGGAATGGTGGGGCTTTAACAAAAGGTGCGCTCTCTTTCCACACTGTAAATCAGCCACATTACAATGAACAACCTTCTAACCCATCCCGGCTCTTTCAAACAGGCCTCGGAGGCTCACAAGGACATTTCTTCCAATTGGTATGATTAGAGAGGCTTGATAGGTAACGCAAAGTGCACTTGCCTCACTATGGCCCCTCAGACTTCAGAGATAAGAAATCTAGGAATTGGAATCCCAATGGCTATCTGTAGTTACCAAGGGACGGGGTCACACATGAGAATTGCATTCGTTGAATGCACAGGATCAAAGACATGGTTGAAGATGGTCGTCCCAGTCCTCCCAGCGGCAGGATAAGATCAACATCCAAACCAACCCACGTTGCTAACAGGAGTCACCGCAAGGCGTGGGTAATGATCACGCGGCCTTTCGCTTAGGATTGAGTCCATCGAGGTTCCAGTCTATGCAAATGTTCTTTTCATTCGTTGTCTTTTGATCTATGTGTCTTTCAAATAAGCCATGTATGTTTCAAGTTTTCTTTCACAATAAATATGCTTCTTCTTTGTTTGGCAAATTATTTTCTATTCAATGCAGTCTCAACATCTGGCCACAATTGATTTAATCTAATGCGATTCATATTGAAACAATGCCCAGAGAGGCCTTCTTTCACAGCTCCACAAAAATGAACCCCTCCCTCCATTCCCTTTGTACATAAAATAAGACCTTGCACTTGAGCCACAAACATTTTCATTAGCCTATCTTTTCATCACCAATCTACCTACCTTTGGACCAAACGGTGCGTAGGAAAAGACAACGGCAAAAGAAGAAAGAAAAAGTACTGGGCAAAAAAAAAAGAAAAAAAGAGAGAGAAAAATCAAAGTTCAATACAGTCATCAAATACAAATCAATTCAAATCAATCAAAGCAAGCCCAAAACAAAAAAGAAAAGTCTAAAACACACTAACGCACCGTGGTTTCATAAAATCAAGCCTTTTTCAACCTCAAACCACAGCCTCACATTACACCACAAAAGCTCTCTACACAGGATTGTCCAAATCATCAACAGAACTGTGGTCGATTCGTAAGGATAACGTAGGAAGCTCTTCTCGAGGTTGACGCATCAGGCATTAACATTAATATTTGAGCTTTTGAGTGCTCTTGATTGCTAAAGAATTGATATGGTTTGGCCAGTTAGAACCACACTGTAGCACTCATGTTTGAACCAACATCATTGCAACCGCCTGTATTCTAGCACATCTTGACCTAGTCAAAAGTTGACCTTTTTATTTCCCTCGACACCATAAGCCTATTCTTTGGTCACCTTCCAAGGACGCATTGACCTCAATCCAAAGAAGTAAAGCAACCTGACTTTGGGGCAGACGTCTTGGGGGACCGTCATACAAATCATCCACCTTCTCTATGTGAATTCAAGTCCGTAAACTAACATTGTCCAAAGCAGCGCTGGGGGTCGTTGTCATGGCTCTTATTTCGTTGGGGGCTTCTGGATCTCCTAAGGCTATTAGTTCAAGTCTTTTGCTATCAAGTGGAAATCCTGAAAAGTCAGAACTTTTGGACCTGTCGTTCCAATCAAAGTCACTGTCTCAATCACTCTTCAAATAACTTTTCAATTTGGCCTGGTATAGATAGACCTAGTACGTCCTTTCATGGCTAGAACCAGAACCTAGACTGGACCTTTAAATTCAAAGGCCATTCATGTTAGAAATCAGACCTAGACAGACACTTCAAATATGTCAGAATCAGACTAGACATCACTTCAAAATCATAGTCTAGAATCAGACCTAGAAAGTCACTTTCAACAGTCTAGAATCAGACTAGTAAGTCACTTTCAAATATGTCTAGAATCAGACTAGACAAGACACTTTCAAACATGTCTAGAAATCAGACCTAGACAGTCACTTCAAATCATGTCAGAATAGACCTAGACAAGTCACTTTCAAATCATGTCTAGAATCAGACTAGACGAGTCACTTTCAAATCATGTCTAGAATAAGACTAAAGTCACTTCTTAAATATGTCTAGAATCAGACCTAGACTGGACTCTTGCGACTCAAAGGTCATTCAATATCATGTTAGATCAGACTAGTACAAACATTTAAAATCATGTCTAGAATAGACCTAGACAAGCCACTCAATGACTCTCATCAATATGTCTTGAACCAGACTAGACAGCAGCTTTCAATGCTCTCTCAACATGTCTAAATACAGACTAGACAAGACTCTTCAACAAGAATCTTTCAAACAGTCTAGAACCAGACCTACGACAAGCCACTTCAAGACTCTTCAAACATGGTTTGAAGCCAGCTAGACAAGCACTTCAAAAGACTCTCTCCAACCATGTCTAAAAACAGACCTAGAAAGACCTTTAAATTCGAAAGACTCTCTCAAACCATGTCTAAACAGCTAGACCAAGACTCCTTCAATGACTTCTCAGACCATGCCTAAAACCAGCAGAAGACCATTCAAGATTCATGACTCTGTTCAAACTATGTCTATAAACCAGACCTAGACAAAGCCCTTCCAAATTCAAAGATCTCTTCAATAAACCAATGACTTGCACTCTCCTAATCTCAAGTCAAAGTTACAGTCAACATTTGCAGCAAATTCGCTAGAACATAAAACAGACCTATTCGTCAAACGTAGTCCTTAATCTGATTAGATAATCATTTTTCAAGTAATGTTCATTTCTTTCGGAAGCGGGACGCACTTGCATTTCCAGTAGCAAGGGAAAATGACGCTTCAGGACTCAGCACATACAGCAATCGAACCGCATGGGACACGGACGTAAACAACCTTGTTTGCAGGTAACCGCGGCGAAACGGGTAAATCGGGTCCGAGAGTCTTTGAGTTGCTCTCCGTCCCGAATCGAATACTTTGACTTTCGTCTTACGAACATCGTTTTTCAGAATCAAGTCAAAGTGGCGGGCTTCTGTAGACACTCTGAAAATGTGTCTCCCAATGAGTAATCGTGATGAAAATACCCGGTCCGTGTTGTTTCGACTGCGGAAAAGATGCTTGAACACGAAAGTTGGAAATACGTGAGGTTCGTACTCGGAAACTATGAGCAAAGGTCACTTACAAAGGCAAACATATTTTTTTCGGTTTTTCGATAAACAAGTTTTCAGAAGGTTTTCAATGAGTTAAGCTGGCGATTCTCGTGCTTTGATTTTCATCTGGGCGTCACATTTTTCTGAAATCCCCAATAATTTTTAAATTATTTTTTCTGATTTTTATGATTTTCTATGATTTGCAATGTTTAAAATCGCAGAATACGCAAAATACGTGGAAATAATTAGAAAAATACTCGGAAATACGTGGAGTTTAGAACTTTAGAAATCTTGCTTGAGAGCAAGGGTTCTAGGTGCGCGAATCAAGGAATCACGAATAAAATCGGAGGAATCAAATTAAATCCCGAGTTTGGAAAAAATTACAGATATGAGCTAGTATACCAAAAAGAAAAAAAAAAAGAAGGACAACCGGTATATAGCTCAAACAGGAGCGTATATACGCTCAACAGTAGCGTATATACGCCAAACTTGCAATAAACGTTTTTGCCAAAAAATTTCATCAATGCAACTGAGAAGCGTATATACGCTTGGAAATAGCGTAATAACGCTCCTCTCTGCGTATATACACTCAATCCAGCGTATATACGAGGGTTTTTCCTGCTCGTTTTGCTCGTGCTATAAATACCTCTTTGCCTTGTCAGTCGACACCTTCATACCACATTCAAACAGACTCTCTCACCTCACTTGACACGACTTTCAATTACACTTCACGTGACACACGTCACGAGACACATCCAACACTCTCAAACACTAACACATTCGTATCGATTCAAAGCATCGATTCTGTCGAAATCAAAACAAGCGAAATAGGGTATAAATCTGAGCTTACTCACAGCAAAAATTCTTTCACTCTTTTCAACTTCATTTTGGTTCACTTTAATGTATAACCATTATTTAGTTTTAATTCATAAAGCAATGTGACTCACTTGTTATCGTTCATGTAAATATGTAGGTTTTTCTTCAGTATTTTCATTATTCCATGGTTTTTGGGGTTTCATTATTTACAATGTTAGTCAATCTTAACGCGTTTTTTTGTCTCAACTATGCATAATCACGTCGAAAGGCGACTCCTTTTGAGTTTTTTATTCTAACAATTGATTGTGAGTGAAAAGGTAAGGAGGACCACATACATATATCATGCTACTACCTGTTTCATGTCTATTATGTAATTTCTATACACTTGTATATATTGTTAAACAGACCGGAATTTATCGTTTGTCTTAGTCAGATATAGGGACCGGTTTCTAAGCACCTTTAACATTGATAAACAATAAGTGATCGCCTTATCCATTTAGAAGTCTTGGTGTTTTAATAGAACCCACTAGTAATCAATGCACTTTCAAAGCAAAATAATAGGCGCTTCTTTGAATTCAATGTTATGATTTTATGGAACACATGAGACCGAGTAGAGCGCTACATCGGGCGAATTGGGTTACAGATCTGATCGTACATTCGAACCACGAACTGGTTACTATGTTGGACGTGGGGCATTAATTGCCCAATGTTTCGGGCGTCGTGAATACCTAATATAGCACGGTGGGATCCCCATTCGACGACACACCGCAACGCATTCAATGCGGATTCATGGCTAACTCCATGACACTAAGCTGAGTCACAGCCCCTCTAAGGCGGGGCGAAGCCCTACAACACTTTTGCTTCATTTCGAAATTAGATATCTATCCTACAACATTTATTTATTTTGGCATAATAAGATAATTGAAAAGTGAGGAATAATAAATAATTGAAAAGCTATAAAGATATGGGTAGTTGGGATTAAAAGGGACTTTAAATTGCGATGTATCGATTTAAACCCTAGGTCAATTAATTTTAGAATTTTCGAGCCCAAGATGGCAAGTGTATGTGGACAGTTATGATAGAATGCCAACAAAAAAGAAAGTTGATTCAGAACATACTTGAACATATCACACTTGTCGTGCGTAGGTATACTCAGTTACAATAATTGAAGTGGGGCCAATCAGGATCCTAGCACGGTCAAGAGTCGAGTATACTCACCACAAGTTTTGGAGAGGACAACAGGTTTGCCTTTTGGGTTAAGAACAATCGAGGCGTTCGTTTAGTGTGCTAAGCATTGCGCTCAGAAGGCTTGTTGGCCTCTACACTTCTTCATCTCTGTGGCTTACATTAGAAACAAAATGAAATGGGTGCAGGGAAGGTTAAGTATCATTATCATATAGGGGTGTCAATCCTGGCTATGATCGCGTACACGGCATTCAAGAGTTGGTTTAATATTAATACAGAGATTTGTTTTCTTTCAAGAACAGTATGAACTCATCTGTTAATGAATATTTCTGCATTTTTACAATAATGGGGCATACTAGTGTTGAATTGTTTATTCTGACTTTCATGGCTAAGATAATAATGGAGGATTTGAATTGTACTCTTATAATTACTCTTTATTCCCTTATAATCTTTTAAGGTTCCTGAACAGCTCATAAGAAAGTATAAATAATTGTTATTCAATTCTCCGACAAGTAAGGGTTTTCTTATACCTTCAAAGTCCTTCCAACAATCATATGTCGAGCCCAAACTCCCAAATATTAAAGATCCTTAATACGGATGCAAATTAGACGTAATATATTCGAAGATGAGGGGCGGTATAAAAAATGAACATCAAATACTCGGACTGATAAACTCATGGAGGCAAGGTGTAGTTTATCAAATAACTGGCCAGTAATGGTAAATGCTCAGGTGTTAAAGGGATTAAATCATCAGTTGCTAACCCTAAACCTCACATTACGAGGGGTTCTTTAGCGAACTTGATAGAATTGCAAAGTCTCCCAAGCTTGGCATCTACTGGATGGGTTAGAAAGCGTCCTTTCTCGTCGATCGCATGCCAGTCATATCGGGCAGTATCAACCACACATATATAATCTTTGCAACCTTTTTGAGAGGAAAGTACTTAGCACTTTTTCGTGGATTCTATGTGTCTTTCCACTTGGCTCAACCCTGGCTTCATCCTTTGGATTCACCTTGGAGTTACAAACATGGCACTTGTTGCAATTTTACGTCCCTCGCAATACAACATGCAAATTGGGGAAGCCATCATTTTAAATTCAAACACAACACTTTCAACACTTATGCTCATGAAAGGATAGGTGTAATTTTCTGACGGGTAGAAGTCTTTAAGAAGGTTAATAGGCACTAATGCAAACATTGCTCATTTTGGTCACACTTGTAGATAAGAGCGAAATAATGAAAGATAGTCTGGAAATTGTTTTGCACCCTGGATAAATTCTTCTTTACCTTCTTCTATTAGATTAGAAACTTCTGCCTCTTCATTGGCTTCCCTAAAAGTTCCTCAAGTAGCTTTCCATCCTATTCATTCACAGTTGATTTGGTTCTCATTTTCAGACAACTACTCCACCGAGTGTTTCTCAAATTAATCAGTCATTTGTTAAGGATACAAACCCAGCAAAGTTAAGTGATCTCTCACACTTTCTATAATGCCAGATAACGATAACCGCATACACGACAAGGCATGAATTGGATCTACTTGAGACTTGGTAGCGTAGTGATCTTTCTCCGAGTTTGAATCGATCATTCGCTAGTTCAAATTCATGCTCATCTAGGAAATTCGCACACCCTTAATTCGTCATCCATTCAAAATCAAGTCTCTCCCATTATATTAGTAAAGCTCATAGAAAATAGTATATGAAGATGAAAAGAAAAAATCTAGTCAAATACACAAATTTCAGCATCATGAGCGAGAATCAAAAGTACGCAACACCCAAAGTCTAACTGTACCAATTTAAATAGGAAGAGAAGTGGATGGTCCTACTGTAATTAGTTTGCATCAAGGGTCTGGATATCTCACACATCATTTCAATTCAAGGCTTGAGTATTTTGGACATAAGCCAGATTGAGGCATAACTACTCCCTTTACTTCATCTAAGCTATCATTACTCTATATTTTGCTTGTTCTTTCTTGTGTTTAATTGCGATATGTGTTTGTGGTTTGTATTTAGTGAGAAGTAAGCGATATATATAAGTTATGATATATATATATAAATTATTATAATATATATATTATATATATTATATATATTATATATATATATAAGATATATAAATTATAAATATATTATATATATATAATAATATTAATATAGGTAATGTGAAAACAAATCTAGGTGAACGTAAAAACTTATCTGTGACGTAGATTGTGGAAATTGGACGGTCACGATTTAATCAGTATATACTTGTAACTCATTTGGGGTACATGAAAGTTTAAGGGGTACACGTGTAATGAGTCATCAATAGTAGCTGAAAGGCTTGTGACCTTGTACTGCTGTATGTACCTAAATGGTAAAATGTATTCACTTATCTTTGGATTTCACGTTTCATAAACATGTGATTTCACTGGAATCCTGATCTCTCTCCTCTCTTCGCCTCCTTTCCTTCTCGTAATATATATATATTACGTATATATTATATATATAGACAGTAAAATAAAAAGTAAACAACCTTGGTATGCACCCACAGAATACCCCTCTGCCCTCAATATTTAGGACAAGAATGAGAGTTGGACCCTTGCTTTGGTCAGCAAATCAACACGTCGCACAAACAATTGAGTTAGTCAAAACACATATTGATCAAAATTGTATTGGTTTTAGGCAGTTTAAGATATGGTTGTTGAAATGGCTGCGAGACTTGAGATTGTATCTTGAAGGATGATTACAGTCTGTTTGAATTCAGGCAGGCATTAGGATTGCATAATTCAGGGAGGAAGAAGCAGTGAAATGTGGATCTTATTTGCATTATCCACTATGTAATTCTAACACTTGCCTAATCAAAAATCAAGATTTTCTGACATCAAAATAATATTTGGGTCTTCATTAGATCAGAACTAAGATTTTATTGAATCAAAATACTTAACCACACATCACTCAAAATTTACAATAAATGAACAAAACTCAAATCCAATAAATTCATACAAATCTAAATTAGTAAAAAGCTAAATCAGAAATTGCTAACATGAAATGGGAAATGAAAGCGGATAACGAGGAGAGTACCTTTAATAAAACAAACAATTAACAATGATATAAAGAGCAACCAAAAGAACAACAGCAGCTGAAATTCAGAGCAAAACCCAAACCCGCAAACACAGCACAGTGCACACTTTCGAATCCCCAAAAACGAACACAATTCGCCAAAATTCGTCCAAATCTGCTCTCAAACCTAATAAACCATGACAATCTAATTTCGAGCAACACAACGCAAAAATCAGCAAGCAACAACTCTCAAATCCCCCAAAACGAACCACAATTTTGCAAAATTCGTACCCAAATCTGCTTCAAAAACTAAATGCGAATTTGAAAATGGAGTGAAAGAGAATGAAAAGATAACGGAAATGCAATGGAAAGATCAGTGAGAGGAACGAGCTGGAGCGCGACAAGGCAATGAAGTGAGAGGAACGAGCTGAGAGTGCGGGAAGGAGAGTTGAAAACGAGGGTTTAAAAATGAAAATGAATTGAAAAAAGGCCAAAGTGATTTTCCGCAGGACCGCCAAAATAATTAAAGAATTTTATTTCGGGTCTAGCAAGTAAACTATGGCAACGGTTAAAGTGACACATTGCAATAGAACTTTTAAACCGTTGCATAAGACCGCAAATAAAAAAAATGAAGCTTAATAATCTATGGCAACGGTTGACAGGTAACCGTTGCAATAGCCTATAAAACTGTTGCTATAGAAGCATAAGGCAACGGTGGCCTAAACCGTTGCATAGACGGCTATACAATAAATCGGTGCAAAGGTACAGAGGATCGTTGCCATAGATAGAACGTTGCAATAGTTGAACGTAGCATGGCGTGGATAGCTATGTTTATGTAGTAGTTGTATCCGGGCCCCACCTATTCAAAAGAATCAGAAGGCAAACTAGAATCATAATACAACAAAAAACGAAGTCAAGGGAGTCAGGAATACAACGTACCTCAATTTGTGGTAAACTTAAAGGTGGACTTGCACTTCCTCGGAGTGATCCCGAATCCAAAGCGATGCACAGAAAACCTTAGGGAATGGAACTTTAGAGAGAGAAAGGAGGTTAAGAACTCTAGAGAGAGAAGAGAGTTATTCTAACAGATTTTAGAGAGAGAGAGAGCTTTTACGAAGAGAATGTTAAGTTGGAAGTGGTAGTGAAGTGATTTTTTTACCAGACCACATTACATAGGAAGTGAAGGTGAACAGTTACTCTGAAGCATAAAAGTACAACCTTTTAATATAAAAATATTAAAAGAATAACGTCACATTCATTCTTCAAGGCTCCCAAGAGAGGATCGAGCACTAAATTGTGAAAAAGTTAAATCCTCATCTTCTCGCCAGGTTGGTAACTCGGAATCCAGGATTGAGTTCCCTTTCCCAAGGTTGAACCCTGAGAATCTAAAGAGTGAGTTTTTCTTTTCCCAAGGTTGGCAACCCTCGGAATCAAAGTTAAGTCTCCTTCCGAGCGTAACCCTCGGGGATCAGGATTAGTCCTTTCCCGGGTTGGCACCCTCGGGAATCCAAGAGTGAGTTTTCTTTTCCCAAGGTTGGCACCTCGGAATCAGAGATTATCTCTTTTCCGAGGTTGGTACACTCGGGGACTAAGGATTGAGTTCCTTTTCCAGGTTGGCAACCCTCGGGAAGCCAAGGAGTGAGTTTTCTTTTCCCGAGGTTGGCACCCGGGAATCAAGAGATTGAGTCTTCGTTCCGAGATGGTACTCGTGGATCATTAATTGAGTCTCCTTCTTCCGCGGTTGGCACCTCGGATCAAGAAAAGTTTTCTTTTCCCAAGGTGGCACCGGGATCAGAGATTGGTCCCTTTCCCGAGGACGGCACCCTCGGCTGAACAAGAATTGAACTTTCCTTTTCGAGGTTGGCACCCTCGGGAATCAAAAGGACCTAAGTCTCTTTTCCGAGGATGGCACCTTGGAATTAGGATGAATTCCTTTTACCGAGGTTGGCACCTCGTGATCAAAGATAAGTTCCTTTTCCCCCAGGATAACACCCGGGATTCAAGGATTGAACCTCCTTCCCCTGAGGGTCACCCTCGGAATCAAAAATTAAGATTCCTTCCCAAGTTAGCACCGGGATCAGGAGTAGCCTCCCTTGTCCGAGGTGAGTACTCGGGTTCAAGACAGCCTCTTTCCCCGAGGGTGGGGACTCTCGAACACTATGTGAGCCTTCCTTTTCTCGGGTTGTACCGCCGAGAATAAGATATCCCTCCTCCGAGGGTAGACACCTGGGAACCAAAGGTTAGCTCTTTTCCGGCTTTAACACCCTCGGATAAAGAGTCACTCTTCTTCCAAGGTTGGTACCTCGTGAGTCAAACATTAGATCATTGCCCCCGAGGAGCTCTGTTCGAATTTGGGCTATTGCCCCGCGAGAATCCTCGAGACTCGAAACTTTAGTTATCATGGGGCTATGCCCCTAACAGAGCAAACACCGCCGAGGTCGGGACTCGGCCACCATGGGGCTATTAGCCCGATAGTAAACACCTTCGGCGACTCAAGTCGGTCAGAGTGGCTCTTTAGCCTGAACGGCCTTCCCACACGTTTTGTCTTCATGTTTCCCTCACGAGGGACTGCATTTAGGACTGCATTTAAGCTAAGAATACACGAAAGCCTGGGTGATTTTCCTCGTATCCTAAGAAGCACCTTTTTCGGCACGGTCGTTGGTCTATGACCTTCGAGCAAGCAGCCTGACCGGCTTCTTGAATAAATCCCTGACCAGGTATAKTCWGCCCACTAGGCTCGAGAATCGCATAACCTAGCCGAGGGAGATGCATACYGTTCCACTTGACACCTAACCTCCCCCAGGCCTTGATATAAGTATTAAGCATGGGGCTAATTGTTCCTACACCTACCCAATCACTAGGCGTCACATGGCATCTGGTGGGCCCCACCTGAGTATTTGGGAAGCATGTGTGCCCCACATACCCACGTAATAAGGGCACCCCAGATCGGTAGGTTCGTACAGGTGTCCAAAGGTGAAATCCGACATAACTATGACACATGTTGTACTCTTGTCCCACATTGATTAAATGTCATACTTCCTTGTTCCCACATTGAAGGAAGAGCCAAATGCCTCCTCACCTAACCCTATAAAWGGGGAGTTGGTGAGCCCATTCCAGGTATCTAATTCTGAACCCACCAAGTATAGTCTAGTGCTAATTTCTAGCTTGCTTGACCTTCAGTCTTGGAAGTCTCATTGCTGACTTAAGCACCGGAGGGACTTTCCTGGGTCAACCCCCCGGGCCAGTCACCTTTGCTTGTTTTGCAGGTTAGCCAGAGGAAACCAGTGTCCATTCACAGGACGTAGACGGAGAAGACACATACGTGTCAGCTGTCACCCCCAGTTATTTCTTCATCTCGTTACTATGTCATTTTCTTTGTTAGTTCCTTGAACAGGAACATGATTCTTTTTCAAAGGCTTTATATTTGGGAATAATGTGCTATTGTACACGTTGCGTTGTAATACACTAATACTGAAGTTTTTTCTTGAAAGCTTGATAACCAAAAATTCAAAGGAATCTTCCTGTATGTTGCATGCATGTAGTCAGTAGTCAGGAAGCATTGAATATCATCTGACCATAAGCAATTTTTGTGAATATCTTCTTATATATAGTACAGTATAAATGCTCATTCAAAGAGATATAGAATTTGTGTGCTACATACTTGTGAGTTGTGATTGATAGAGTAYTTTTACCTTGATAATTATTTATTGCTAGATTCTAAGGTAGTGGCTTCGTAAGTCGATTATGTTTGTATTTTATGTTGTGTATTACTTCGTATTTCAAGAATTATTCTCTATTTTTATGTTTATTGGAGTGTTAAGAAAGCAAAAGTTCTTGTAATTTTTTTTTTTTTTTAAAAAAGGTTTCAATGTATTTGATATGTTTCATACTTTTATTGGTAGAAGTTCAAAACAAGCAATATGATGTTCAATTCGCTCAGGGGAAACATGTTGGTAGCTTGGATGATTACTAGACACTAGACTTGCTACAAGATCACACTATTTTCCCCCAAGTGATAGCGAGCTATTGTGCTATAGGATTGTCTATAATATGAGTGTCAATTGTGTCGTCATGGCGACATCATAATTAACTGTTTCCCAATGAGTACTAATCGAGACTAATTGTTTTTTTGTTATATTGATACTTGTAGAAGGTACCAAGTGTAAGGCAAAAGACTTCTTTCGTAATTAATTTAGGCATGCTACACAACTAAACGAGTTACATATGTATATGTATAGACGTTTTAATATGACATGGATACTTCTAATTTCTAGCCAAGAAGCATGTTTTGGATTATTGGTTCTCGATGGTTTATAATGTATACAAATGTAGTCATGTAGATACTCAATTTCTTTTTTCTTTGAAAAAATATATTGCTACATCACAAGGGTTGTACRGGACTTTTAAAATTCTCTATTCCATAATTTATTTTCTTAGGTAATTAACATTCAAGAACACACGTTTAAAAATACAAACCCATCTACAATACATCCAAGAACACATACTGAACTACAACTACATTTACAGCTTCACACCTCGCCATATTTAAACACTAGTTATTTGTGCACGCGATGCGTGCGGTGACAATTTTTTTATTACGATATATGTAATATTTTTACTAATCTATAATTAAAATTAATTTTAGAAGATTTCAACTGAGACAAATGATATTTATGAAATTTATTCTCAGACAAAAATTGAAATTATATATAGAAGTGCTTTAAATTTCAATATTTAGGTAGAACGATAAACTACGTAAATTTTTTGCTTCATAATTCTATTAATTATGTCAATATATTTTTCAAATAATTTTTCTATTTTTGATGCTTATTTTTATGCCAACTTGATTTTATATGAAAGGTAAACTCTCTTTATTCTACGAACATGCAAATTAGGAAGATATTGAAATAAGGTCAAATAGATAAGTTTATGTTTTTGTCAAGGATAGAAAAGTATTTTCATAGGGGACACCATTGCTCCCACTTGGCTTATACTCCCTCCGTTTTTTTTCGTTGTTCCAGTTTCTATTTTGGGATGTTTTTAAATAGTTGTTCCAAACCAATCTAAAATAACATTTTCGTCACATTTACTCTACTTTGAGAATTACGTCAAACAGTTAATGACTTACCCCTTTCTAAAGTACTTCATACTTACCCATCTTTTCAACCAAAAAACTATATTCCCATAAAAATTCATTTCACACATTACTCTTTACCTAACTTATTAACTTTTTACAATTATCAACATTTATTCAACTCATCAACTCTTAAAACCGTTCCATATGGTATGGAACACTAAAAAAACACGGAGGAGTATAATAGAGATAATCAAAGCCAAGAAATCAGGATCAAAACGGTAATGAGCTTTGTATTAAGGTATATAAATAAATTAATTGTATGCATTTTATACATGATAATTTTAAAAATGAGACAACACCCATCACAACCCGACGGCAAAAAACTACTAACAATTAATAAATTATCTGCAATAATGAATAATGAATGAGCTTAATTGAAAATGAGGTCTTGTTCTCGTCAACTTATTTCATATAAGTTTAAGTAAAAATAAAAAAATATAAATTCAGTTCACTAAAATAGGGAAATTATTGGTTCATCTCCGAGAATGAGCAATATGCACTTATCTCTGCCGATTTTGGATATTTGTGATTATTTGTCCTATTTAACCTTACATACATGTGATTACTTTTTTAAAGTTTGACTAAATCTATATTAATAAGCCAAGGGGGACAATTGTGTCCCCTTGAAAATACAAAAATACCCTTCATTATATATGTAGTCAACACAAAATTCAAAAAAATTCAAATGTAACTAATCAATCCACAATTAATCTTAATATAATTCAAAAACATGCCAAATATGTAACATGTAATCAACATAAAAAAAAATAATTAGGATTAAATTAAAGCATATTTCACTCAAATTATAATTAAAAAAAGAAAGTTCTCATCACTTATGAGGTAATAGTAAAACAAAAAATTATTGAATTGAAATGTTTAAATTGACTCTCATAAAAATGAAGTGGAGAAAAAAATTGAGTGATAAAATTTCTAATAATAAGAGATACAGGTTAATGACTACGGACTAACAGGGGAAATGATGTATTAATTTTACACCAAGTACCTATGTTTTAGTGTTTTTTTCTCTCATCGATTTTTTAAGTATTTGCAACACGTAAAAATATTAGATATACATAGTAAAAACAAAATGTTGATTTCAATACATAAAAAAAATAAGACTACAATTAATAGTAATTGACCAATGTTTTTCAATTTATGGCAACTTATGATGATTGTATTTTATCTCATAAATAAGCAAGACGTAATTTCAAAAAATCAAGACTAGATTTTTGAAAAAAATAATAAATTTATAAGAAATCACAAAGCATAAACTTTCTCGAAACACTAAAACAATATGCGATAGAAATAAATTGCGCGCATGCGCGTGCATAAAAACTAGTTATAATAAGGGCATGGAGATGAGTGTTTTAGGTTCATCACGGAGATGAACCATAAGTCTAATTCAATAAAAAATTCAAGTGTGTAGAAATTTGTTAAAATTTCACTAATTGAATAAAAATATGTTCAACGTTAAGAAATTTGTTAAAATTTCACTAATTCAATCGAAATAAGTTCAGTTTAAAAAAATTTAGTGACGAAAACATGCGAATGCAATACTTAAGTGAACCTGGCTACAGTGAATTGGAAAATAAGGTGGAATAATAGATGGAGTGGTGTGGCCGCCGATTGACAATTGACACTTATCAAAATTTCTCCCCAAAAAAAAGCTTTAAATAAAAAGTGATGCAATAAATTGCATCATCCATGTTATTCTCAATTGCAGGATTTGCAGCTTGATACCCATTAGGACATCCCAGCAATGTGTGAATTGGTTGAGTCCCTATCATTTAGAACCCTAATTTGTTAATTATGTATCACCCTAGGCAAGGTGGCGTTCGTGGCGGTCGAGACGTATGTTCGTCTCTCTTTATTTTTATTTTTATTTTAATTTCATGCTTTCTTTCCAGTTGTATCCTTGTGCTTGGTTTATTCTCAATTGTATGCTCGGGACTTCTTTATTGTTCGAATTAGTATCGTTCAAACCCCTTGAATTATCTCCAGTTCGCTTTGATTTTGGGTGTTTTGAAACGTTGAATCTACCGTAAATTATTATTTCTCAGTCAGTTTATGATGTATTATTTTTGCTGCTCACTTAAGAAATGAGTTTCCTTGTACTCTCATCTTTTCCGATTAGGATTCGATCAAGTTTTCCTTTGGTGGGCGGTATCAGAATAAGACAATAAGGAAAAACGCCTATGTATTATGTTAGGAGTACAGGTCTCATAGCTGATTTAATCAAGATTGTGAATTTTTTGTTCGTCTAAATCACCACTCGAGAACTCGATAGCAACAATTGAAACACTTGGAGTTCTGGAGTTGTTGTAAAATGCCTAAATCTGCTTAAAACTATTCTTTTATAATTAACGCAACAAATTAATCAAAGTTATGTTCATAGATGTTCATCATCATGGGTTAAAGGTTTGTTATGGTCGCATGTTAGTTGTGTTACTTGTGTTATTGATAAGGTATAATCCGAGCAATTACTCCTTGCTAATGAAGATGGTAGGGTGCAAGTTGTAGATCTTATAACATATTAAATTAAGATCAATGTATGAATATAAGCCGAATTTCAGAGAATTATGTTGACCTGTGAAAGACAGTATATTCTTGTGCTCAAATTTTTGTCGTCAGTTATTCTTATGCAATAATTGAAACATTAAGGTACTCTCTTAAATTCTTATTAGAATTTCCATGTATAAAATGCAGGCCTAGGTGAACTGAAGCTATTTGGAGTCAAGGGTTTTTTAGGCTAGAAAAGCCTCTTGATAATAGGCAAACTATTGTTAGTTTCCATGAAATTCTGCAATTCTTGCAATCATAGTTTTGAAACAGTGCGAGCAGGGGATAGAATTTTTCCTTAGGACCAGTGGTAGCAGGGGATAAATTGAATGATGAGACAAGGCATTAAGGCAATGTTTTCCCTAGGTCTCTCTGTCGCTAAGATTATTTTTACGTGCTGATTTTTAAGGTGTAACATGGCCTGTTTGAGCTGATTTTAGTTTGCATGTAGAAACAAGTTGTGTTCRAAATTGTTCCACTTATTTTACAAAATGGTGTTACTGTCCAAAAACCATTGTAGTTAGTCCTCTATGTAATGGAATGGTCTTAGTTTAGCATGGTGATCCTAAATTCCTAACATCAGTCTATCATATTATACAAGTAGATCCTTTGTAGTAGTGGGTAGCTAATAGGCTACTGTTATGGTTCTTTGACCATTGAATCACATCTATGCTTCATATTTGTATTATGTCTTTGACAATCATAAATTATTGTCGAATTTTGAATCATAAATTTGTTAAATTTTAATGTCTTGTTGGGGTTTTGATTACAATGACAGCTATTATTGTTCTTAGCCTCTTGCTAGTAATGCTAATTGACAATACCTCATGTAGAGCCATACTCTTTAGATGGCTCTTTCACGGCAACGATTCTTTTGTTTCTGGAAATTGTTACCATTACATATGTTACATGCGTRTGCTTTCATCCATCCTCCACAATCTATGCTAATGATGCGCACATATTGATCTCCCATAAATTTGTCAATGGTAGAGATTTGTAGTGCATTGTCTTCTTGTTATGTAGCTTAAACAAGAGTGACTAAATTTGTGGAGGATGGATTGAAGAAAAACAAGACTGGCGTTAGTCAATAATTAGCTAAATTGGTTTCAGCAAGAATCCCCTATGTTTCTTTAGCTCTGCAACTCATATGAGCTATTGGAAATAACAGGAAATTTTAGTGGGCAAATAAGTATGTAACACAGTCGCATAGTATAGTTGGTTTGAGTCCTAGAGTAAGTAACTCATATAAGTGTTTCCATGTTTTATGTAGAGGTTTGCATTCTTGTAAAGAGCACTTTTAATGATCAGATTATTAGGCTTAAGATTTGAAGCTGAAAGGCTTGTGACTGATAAGTTAGCTGAAAATCTGAAATGATGCTAACGACGTCTGGTTCATTTTGCAATTTTGTATCACTCTACTTTTCTTTTTGTTGTATCAATATTGGAATGCTATATGGAATGAAAATGTCACGTAGCTTCTAATGGCCGGAAAGGGAGCTCTCTTCTCCTTGTAGTTTCAGTACTAGATTAAAGTTATAAACTTACGGCTTTGTTTAATCAATTCTTTGAAATGTGATATAGACATATAATTTCTGGCAGCTGATGGTTGAASTCTCCTCTTTCTGTGGCTACATTATTAGATTTTTTGTAATAAACTTATTCTTTATGCAATCCCTTTCTTGAATGTGATATAGTTTCTGGCATATTGTGATGTTTCTTTTGTTGTTTGACTCTTAAATTTCCTTTTCTCATCTATCGTGGGTGTTTATAGGTAAAAAATATTAATAACTTTTTTTTTTTTTTTTTCCATTTTCTTCTCAGAATTTAAGTGGGATGATGTGAAGGTTGACAAACACAGAGAAAATTACCTGGGTCACAGTGTTAAAGCTCCTGTTGGAAGATGGCAGAAAGGTATCTCCATGTTTTTATTTTTTCTTTGTTCCTATTCATGTTTATCTTGATATAGGTATGTAGCTGTTAGGCATCAGAGTGTGGCTATTTTTTTTAGCCCTGTAACGCAGAAGATAGAAAATGGGGAGGGTGGAGAAGGTTGTTCTGTGTTTGTTGGTTCCTAGTTGATACTTAGGTTCTTGCATGTGAATGTTTAGGGTGCTTTTTTTTTTRCRTTTTTTTTTTTGAAAAAGTAGTTTCCCAATTTTCTTAGTTTAGATTTTCAGAGCATCTACCCTTCAACCTTGTTAGTTTTCAGCCTCTTGTGACCTCAGGTCTGCTTTTGAATTCTTATACAAAGTATTTTTTATTCTCAACTTCCTTGTAAAGCTCATTTGATCATCTTCTTAGCTAACTTGTTTTGGAGGAATAACGATTATTCATAGACCAAATGACTAATGTTGTTTATGCATGTAAGATAAAGACATAAAGTAATATTTTTGCCCAAATCAAGGCTTTCACATGAATGCTAAGAAAGTATACTTTATGCACTTCTCTGTTTGTGATATTTTAGTGCACTTCTTGGGAACATGGAAACTATATACACTTTTATGCTGATTGGTTATGATGGTTGACTGTTATATTTGGCTTGAACAGGCAAAGATTTGTTTTGGTACTCCAAAGACAAACATTCTCAGGGTCTGGAACAGGCTGCCTTAAAGGAGGAGATTCAAAGGGTCAAAGAAGAAGAAGAGCAATTAATGAGGGAAGCTCTAGGCTTGGCTCCAAAGCGCTCTAACCGACCCCAAGGGAARCGTCTTGATAAACATGAGCTCTCTGAACTTGTAAAGCGTGGGTCAACTGCTGAAGATCTAGGTGAGGGTCATGCTGAAGCAGCAAAGGTCGATGGACTTGGATTTGCCAGGTACGAATCAAAGATTGAATATTTCTTAAATAACTTTATATATGTATACGGTATACCCTCAACCTATCCTAAACAATTACTGTTAATATATAATCTTACTATCCTAATGGTCTTTTCCCTTGAGACTTTAAAGGCATTTCAAGGAAGGAGTCCTTAGTGTTTGCTAATTGCCACTTACTTGGACCATGAGACATATAATTCTGAAATAACATATTTCCTCTGTTTCTTTTTAATGGATTATAGAGAAAGTAGCTGGGTTTAAGGAAGGTAGAGTTAGAAAGACCTGGACTACTTTTTCTCTTACTAATTAAGGGAAATGTGGGAGAAAGTGGGGTATAAAGTGAGGGCAATGGTGGAAGATTTTCCTCTTAGATAATTTAGCAGTTAAATGACATGAGTTAGAAAAGTTTAGCAGGTATAAGAAAGGGAGGGAATATATTCATATAGGACTATAGGAGAGAGGAATATGTAACAAATATGCCCATGTGCTTAGGATCAAGTCATGGGATGGGGAATTTCCATAATAATGGTAGGGCGAACCCAAATAAAAACATTCCCAAAAGTCTCAATGATGCAATTATTTTGCTATTGCTAGAATGYAGGAAGTAACAAAACAACCAACCAATGCTTGTCATCTCGCCACATCTCTTTGTAGGACATTGACATGACTTCACATCTATGTTACATTGACACGGGTACGGGTATCTGATATTGGTACGGATCCAAGAGTCTGATACGTCATTCTCAAAAAATAGGACACAGGGACATCGTCTTAACTTTGGACTCGGGTACGGATACGACATTAATTTTTAGTTCGATAAATATATTAGRCTTCAGTTTTAAGTTTTAAAGTCCTCTAAAATAAAATTAAATGTTACCTATAAAAATTATTGGGAAAGCTTGCTTGCTTGGGAAGCCAAACTATCTTATCTTT
>SNQN01001489.1:77996-89682 GCA_008642245.1 Bassia scoparia
ATGGCGTTACCAATATTACATTTTTTGCCAATTTCAATTAAAACTTATAGCAATCTCTATCAGAATTCATACACGTTATTGAAAAGTGGCTGAATTATAAGTGATTTGGCAAATTTCATTTCACGCCCTTTCTTTTGCTGATGGTAGATGGGTTCTTGGAAAGTTGGAATTGATAAGATGGAATGGCTCTAAATGACATGAAATGAGCCAAGACTTAGCATACATAAAGACCTTAGAGTCTGGCAAAATTTTTTACCAAGGGCATACAATGTGAAGAGAGGAATGAGTTTAACATTTTCTTTATTTTTAAAAAAAAAAAATGGCATTTAAAACATGGATGATATTTGAAATTCTACAAAAATCATATAATACACTTTGAAACTAGTGCATTGCTTTAATTATAAATTCGTATTTTAAAATAATTTTTATTTGGAAAAATGGAAAATAAATCTCGACTTTTTTGGTCGATGATCGACAAGAAGCCTAGACAAACCTGAACATTATTCACGTGAATATACTATTGTAAACCCTATCCTTGTATAAGGTGGATTTTATTTGTTTTTTTTTCCTTTTTACTTTAAGTCGTTACAATATGAGAGAGTCATTTGCCGTTGACATAATGTTTGTTAATGCGTAGTATTGGTAGTAACATATAATTGGCGATCATCTTAAGTTGTTAAGGAGATGTCAAAGCTTATTTTTGTATTCAGTAATAGAATTAATAAAAGAAATTGGAGCAAACTAATAGTATGCAAATTGTTTTCCGATGTGAACATAAAGAGAAGTTTGGGGCTTACATCGGAAAAGGAACGCAGATAAGAGTTGAAGAGGAAAACGCTCGTAGAAAAAAACCCTAGCATGACACAACTAAGAAAAAAATACTCGGAGGAAACTGTCCACCGTACTAAAAAAAAGAGATCGTTTAAATTGCTCAAAGGTTAGAGGGTAACCGTACTCTGATAAAATCTTGAAATTGAGTTACTTCTATAATTAACGTGATATCCTTCAAGTCTAAGACTTGTAACCTGTTTGAGTTAATTAAGGACTTATGTTTTAACCTGGTTCTTTAACACCCTTAGTTTACGGTTACATGAAGTATTACGGAAAATTATGCTATTAACTACCGCTTTTTGTCATCGTTATTCAGAAATACTACTGGATTTATTTTCTTATTTGTATATTTTTTTTTTAATAAAAACTACCGCTCTTTTGATGTTTTGTTTGCGAATCATTACCCACTTTTGGATTTTGGCCACTCACCACTATAGTAACCATCACAACGCGGCAGCCCACCTACAAAAGAACCCAACAACCACGAAAACCACTTCACTTTGTTGTTGTCCACCTCTGAAACCACCCAACAACGACCAAAACAACCCCCAACCACCACGAAATCACCCATTCAACCACCCGAAACTACATCGTGCTCCTTGTCTAGCGTTTTCTCAGCTATTCATCCATTTTGTTTTCTAGGCTCAAGAATCGCATGATTTGGAGTTGTTTTTAATTTATAGTAGRTATACCGTCTACAAACTTGAAAATAATAATAAAAACTCAAATTGGGTGGTTTTCGGATTGGGTGGTTTTCGATTGAGTTGGTGCTCAAWTGGAGCTGTTGCACGAATATGGCGATGCTTGTGTGGGTTTTGGAGGTTGAATTTGGGGGTGCTTTATGGTGGTGGTCGATTAAGTAGGCTTTGGTGGTCGAATTCGGGTGGATTGTGGTGGTGGTGGTGGTCGAATTTGGGGATGGTGGTGGTTGAATTTTTGGTGGCCGTCACGTTGTGGTGGTTGCTATGTTGGTGAGTGATCAGAATCCAAAAGTGGGTAGTTATTCGCAACTAAAACTAAAAAGCGYGTAGATTTTTTTAAAAACATTAAATCTGGAAAGTTGTTTCTAAAAAGTTGAAAAAAGTGGGTATTTGTTACGGATTAAAAATATTCAATCGACCTTTGTTAACTAATATTGATTAGGGTATAACATTTCACAAGGACATTAGTCTAGCAATATGAACATAAGTGCTAGAAAGGAAGAGTTGSGAGATGGCCCATCATACACGGCCCAAAAGAGGAGCCCAATAGGAGTTTGAACGAAAGCTTGGAAGMAAAGGAAATGAATTCAAATGGGGAAAGCTCCAAGCAACTGCCATTAAGGAGAAAACTTTCATAACTTCCATCACACGATCTTCACCACTCAAGACTTATAAATAGAGGACGCCNAAAGGAAATGAATTCAAATGGGGAAAGCTCCAAGCAACTGCCATTAAGGAGAAAACTTTCATAACTTCCATCACACGATCTTCACCACTCAAGACTTATAAATAGAGGACGCCYGATCAAAGCGAAGGCAACGCAACACATATCAAACAAGCAATTTATCTTCTTTAGCATCTACTGCTTTCTTTAGTCGCACTTGGCATAGTAACCAAGTATAGTTTATAGTATATTAGCATTAGCATAGTGTAGTCTATCCTCATGCATCAATAGTTTGGTACTCTTTCTCCGATTGTGTGAACATGGAGATAATCATCTTTCTTTATAATGCAATTGTAGTCTGACWCTATCGTTACTTTTTAATGGAAGACTTTTGCATCTTTTTAATCTTGTGTGTCCTAAGCTTRAGTTTCATCCTACACTAGGTTTAATTTCCAAAGTTCTATACTTTCTTTATTCTTTGTCTACGATCTAYGAGCCAACCATTTACGTTAGCGAGATTATCCATATTACCAGAGGGGCAACCCCCCGCCGAACCAAAAACAATATTGGGCGGTTGTCTTGGTTGTGAAGTCTAAAATCACCTCAATAATAGTTAATGACACTTTTTCCTTCAATTAAATATTTAAATATTTTAGTGCTTCATTTTAAACAACCACTTTAGAATATACTTTCTTCGTGAAATTTAAAATTAATTGCAATAAATATTTTATTTCCTATATTGCAAGTCACATGTTCCTATCTCTCTTTCCATCATACGCCTCACTTTCTCTCTCTATTCATTTTTCCTTTCACAATAAATTTTTTCCTACGASTCCACCCACTTAAGTTTGTTTTAATTAAAACAAAACCTAGGAGGTATAATAAGTGAAAACAACATTAGTTAAAATATTTTGGGTTTTTCTATAAAATACACCCGAGTTTTCGCGTTTTCCACAAAATAAACCCAATGTATTTTTTGTCTACAAAATGCCCCCGAGTTTTCATACCCTTCACACTAACAAATGGATACTTAAGCTTAACCAGGTTAGTTTAATTTAAAATAACAAAACAAAAAACAAAACACCAAAACCGCCTCTCTACTGCTACAACCCAACGTACCGCCCAAACCACACATGCACCACATCTGGAAGAACATCTCACGACTGCACAACCACAACCACATCGCCAGCGGACGCGACCACACGCCTGAGCCGGAACCACTTCGACCACTCCACCTAGAGCCGCGAACCACCTCTCGACGAACCCACCTAACCTTCCGAACTCTCTTCACCCTTGAATCAACGCCAAGTGGACAACCACCCACTCATAAACCTCGTCAGTCATCGCACAACCAACCGATCTAACACACCACCCAACTCGCACCATATTAATTTTGATTTCCCCAAACCTAGAATTGTGTTTTGAATTTTCATTAGGGTTTATTTGGGGGTTTTTAATTTCAGGGGGAGGGGGGGTTGATTGGGTGGGGGTTTTGGTTCGCGGTGGTGGCGGGTTATCGATTTACGGGGTTTGATCGTCGGGTGGGTGGACTGCTTCACAAGAGTTGGGGCGAATGGTGATACTGCAACGATAGTAACAAAGGTGGTGTGTTTGAAGGGGTTGGTTATTGTGAATGGTTATGCTGGTACAGCAGGTGTTGCAAGATCGAGTGTGTAAAATCAAGAGTAGAGAAAATGGTGTCAGGCGGTGACTGAATGACTGATGGGTTGAAGAATGGAGAAGTAGGGGTGGAGAAAGTGGTGTGGTGTTTTTATTTTTATTTTTGTTTTATTTTATTTTTAAAATTTTAATTTAAACCATGTTGGGTTAAAAATTAACCATTTACGGTTATGTTGTGAGAAGGGTATGAAAACTCGAGGGCATTTTGTAGACAAAAAAAACATTGGGTTTATTTTGTGGAAAGCGAGAAAACTCGAGTGTATTTAATATAGAAAAACCCAAATTTTTTTTTAGGTAGCATGGATATTCATACGTATGACGAAGACCTAGATTTTGAGAACTAGGGACAATTATGAACGTTCATAATTTCCGCATCAATATAAATATATAGATCCATGACCTCCAATCTCAAAGCCCTATCATTTACGGTTCGTGTGGTAAGGGTGTAAAACATTTTCGAGATAAAATTGATTCTACGAAAAAACCTTTTAAATAGGAAATTTATTTTCAGAATGGTTTTTCACTTCTAAAGAATTTTTGTAAAGTTTTTGTTATTAGTTCATGTAAACAATTTTTCATTTTAAGCATTTTTCATTGTTTGGTTGAGTAAAAATGCAATTGGTTTCAATTTGAGAATAATGTTTTCTTCGTTGTGATAGAAAATATTTTCCTTTCATAAGGTAGAAAAACAATACTTGCAAGTTTTTCATTGTCCAAACCATTAAATGTAAAATGGGAAAACAACTTTATAGAATACTTTTTACCGCTCAACGCAATGGACCCTTAGTGTTTGTATGCTATCTTGGTTCACTATATATGCCTAGGCAAAAATGTCATCTATGTAAACTAATTCCTCATAACACAAAGATTGTAACATTTTTTCAATTTTTGAGAATACAAAAAAAGCTTGCTACAAACTACGGAGTAACTTATTTCAATTTTGGATAAGTTTTAAGCTTAAAAATGCTAAATCACCCTTATTAAAAAGGCTTTTAAACTAAGGTCGACCCTGATTGTGCCAACTAAAGGATACAACACGGTTCAGATCTATAGAAACAAGAGAAAAAGAGAAAAGAAAGAAAAAGAATCAAAGATTGAATGAAGAGAACAAAGAAGAACGGAGATACGACATTGGCTCCACTAAGTGAAAGTCTTATAATTACCACCTTGATGGGATGATCTACACTTCATTCAAAGCAACATTGATGCAACATCATTACTCTCTTTTCTCTCCAATCATTTGGTTTGAATCTCGAGGTGAAAACGCGGCGATAAAACACCTAGCGGCGAGTATTCCAATAGGTGACCTAGCTAAAAATCCAGTTCTTTAATTACCTGTGCTATTCATGTTATATTTACTTTCTTACATATTACCCTCTTGTTCACGAACTGACTTGAGAGCGTACGGAGGGGAGATACCTTGGCAAGGTTTCTCCTTTGTTTCAGGTCAATGGAGGAGCAGGAGGACTCATCCTGGTCTTTGGTCTGAGTAGTATCGCGAAGAAGCCTCAGTAAATCCAAAAATACAATTTTACTGTCGCTGTTGACACTTGCAACAACAGTTGGCGCGTCTATGGGAGGCGATTTAAGATGATGAGACTTCTCAAGGATGAGTCAAGGGTCCCAAGGGAAGGAGCAACCGAGGTGAAAGTTTGGCTAAGCCTAGTGAACCAAGATAGTTGAAGATTCAGAGCTCCTAACCAATCGACAGTCAAGAATTCAGAACACATCTACTACAACATCCCAGCCTTAAGCTAAGATGAAGTCAATATTTTTAACAACCAACATCCCACCCAAGTTCAGGTGGATTGATGACAATGAAGAAGGAATAAAACCTTGCATGAAGGTGAAGATTGACCGCCAAAACTGCAGATGTATCGTTTTAGAACAACTCTCGAAGAACCAACTTTAGTGAGTCAAGAGAACTCTCAAGAGAGAGATTTAGAACCACACGGCGAGAATGAGATTGAGAGAGCTCCAACGTCTAGACCTGACGACGAAAAGAACTAATCGAGCGCTGTGTAGAGACGCCCCGAAAGAAGATACAAATCAAGAATCTGTGTTAGAGCCCCCCAACTCCTAAGTCCTTCTCAAAATCTTAAGCATGGCTATCCGGATTGGTGGGACATGAGGATAGTCCTGTTCAACAGGCATGGAATGTGTGCTTAAGTACATCCAAGCATGTTTTGTGAAACACAGCAAAGTCAAGAGGAATGACATTATTCACACTCCTAAATTCTTTCTCACCACTCTCCCTTCATTCACAGGAGGAATGACGTGAGGAGTCTTCATAGGTAGCATTGGTCCATTGTAACCAGACATGAGCGATAACTACTTAGGATTCGAAAAGGCACGAGGTTTGAAAGCTCGTGCCAGAACATACTGGAGCAAAGAGAAAGAAGCGAACAACAACAGCTACAAAGGACTTTGGAAAAGAGAGACACAATACTATCCTCACGCATACTTCATGACACCTGTGTGTACAGATCTAGCTTGCTTTTGATGCGAATCTTCAAGGATCCATCTACTCTGTAAGGGTAGGAGGATCCTCAAGAACACATTGTGTTCCTCGATAGCCCCCATTCATCATAGTAAAAATATCTTGGTATGAACTCTCTAATGATAACCATCCGTTACACCACAAGTGTGGAGGACAGGTCTATTGCCATATGTTCACTGGACGAGGTGGTTCATGACCAGTACCTTTGGTGCAAGATCTAATGACTCTAGAACCTTGCAACCGACAACCCACTCATTTCTTTAATGCTTTTTATGTTGGCTCCAAGATGCTAAAGGTCAACCTACTAGCATGAACCGTTTATGAGGAAGACTGATCCTGAAATGATAACTTGCATGTTAGCCCATTTATATGTCACTTACTCAAGCAGACGATGCTACATGGTGTTGATACTTTCCTGCTACTTTGAAGGGTGTACCACAGAAATGGTTTAGTGGGTTGCCTCCAAGATCAATCAATAATTTTTCATAATTATGTATTCTATTTACTCACCACTTCATGSCCAACAAGCAAGAAAGAAAAAGCAACATGCATCTAACAAAGATCAAGCAACTAAGGATAACGAAAGTTTGAGAAGTTGTGTAAAGAGATTCAAKAATGAAACACTATAGATTCCTYGTCTGTAAGATGACTTGCTCTTGGATTCCTTCTARCGAGGACTCCATGATGATAGTGACTTCAAGTTRGACTTGCTTCACAAAGAATGCAATAATTTAAAGATGTCKTTGAGAGGGGCAGAAAGCTACATACATGCCGAAGAAATCTGTCATGGAACCAAAGGCAAGGAGAAGCAAGGAGRATCCCAACTGTAGATACCTACATTTTTTCCTCCATAAAGGACAATGATAAAACTATACCACAATGCAATTGGTCCAATTCTAAAGAATAACTGCCTTAAACAATGCTCTTGAATCTCGATTTGCAAAGSTGAAACACCTTTTCTTGCCCAAAGKAACCTTAAAAATAAGTTTTGATTTCAAAATGATTTTAAATTATTTTTAGACATTTTTCTAGAATTTTTCGGAATTTTTCTGAATTTTTCTAAGCATTTTTGGCAATTTTCGAAATTTTTCAGCAATTTAATTAATTTTGCGATAATTAATTAAATTATGAAAAAATTCCAAAATTGATGAAATTTTAACACAACACACTATTGTTTACAAGAAAGTTTATGAATATTTTCCCATAATTTTTGGATTTGTGGAAAATTATGAATTTCCGAAGCAAAAACGCGTACCCGAATAAAACGGCTCATTTCGGGAGCTTTGGGGCCGCACCCGAGCGTGGGTCTGCACGAATATCTCCCCAGATTAATCAGTGATTTTGTGTCAAAATTTAGCGATCAAATAAAATCAAATGATATTTTATTTCGATTTTATATTATACGCAATCTTCAAAAAAGGGCAAAACGAATTAGCCAGAATTAGGCAAGTGCTGGGCGCAATTGCACCCAGTTTTGGGCGTAATTGCGCCAAATTCTTACCTCTTTTTGGCTTTGGCCTATAAATATAGGCCGATTCCCCTTCATTTGCACAACATACGCACTCCATACACTTCAAATTCTCTCTCTCTGTCTTCAAAAAACTCTCAAAGAAACTCTTTCAAATTCAATACAAACTCAAAAACACATTCAATACACATTCAAATCAAGAGATCAAGGCATTTAAAGCAATCGTTCGAAGATTTTTCGACCACGCATTGTTGCGATTTGCGAGGCGATTTCAATTTCAAATCTAACTATTGTTTTTGCTTTTTGTCTTATCTTGGATAGCGATACGAGGTAAGTCTCCTCCTTGTATATTCTTATTCATGGTCTTGTATAATTTCTCCATCACCATTAATCTTGCTAATTAAAGACCTATTAATTGATTGTCACGCCTAATAAGATAATTATGGACAAACGGTTTTAGGATCCTTGAATCTTGACCTAATTCAAAGCGACAACAATTAATAGTTTTACATGCATTAATCCACTCGCCTAGTAACAACTAAGGATCAATATGTATATATATGTTGTTCGATATTACAAATGGTGGATTTGCAATGAGACCTAGTAGAGGCCGCTAGATGGGGGGGGGGTGTTGTGCACTACTTCGCCCTTACCCTTGTCCCCTAATCCCGATTTGGTGCGTGACCTGACATGGAGTCCTTCGCCTTGCATGCACTATGCCATCAAGGCTTAAAATGGGTTCCATAGCTTCCCAAAAGAAGTGCGATGGCGACTTCCTCTATTTGATTTTGAGTTTTTATGACCCTCAATGTTGAACCCTAGTTTTGATGAATGAACAAAAACAAAAAGCAAACTCACCATGCTGGTAAGACGCTTTAAACGTATGTTTAAACCTAACAAATCTAGAAGCATTGTTAAAAGAGTAGGTACCTCAAAGATTGAACATCCATGTCATCGATGTGGTGCTTCTGATCACTGGATTAAAGACTGTCCCGTTGCCATAAATGAAAAAGGAAAAGGGAAGACCAGAAATAGGAAAGGGAACTAAAAACTCCTTTAACAAGACTGATATGAGGAAAGCCATGATAGCTGCATGGGGAGATTCCGAGACTGATGGAGATGAGGAAGATCAAAATGAAAGTGAAACCGTCAATCTTTGTCTTATGGCAAAGACTAAAAGAACTCAATCTCGAGAGGTATTTCCAAATCCCCAAAACTTAATGACTTTCTCTAAATCAGCTTTAGTTGATTTAGTTTTCGCTTATGATGATGATTGGAGAGTAGTAACTAAAAGCTTAAGGGATTTTTCCTCATATACCCCTGAGTTTTCGCGTATTAGCTCATATACCCCCGAGTTTTTCAAAATGCTTCATATACCCCTGAACTTGTCTCCGTTAGCTCAAATGCCCTTAATGAGGTAACGGTGTTAAGTTTTATGTTTTTTTTGACTTATTTGCCCCTCCTTTCACCTATGTTCTTCCCCCTCCATTGTTACTCCATTTATTCACCTTCATGGTCTCTTTTCCATTTTTACAACTTCCATCCACATCAACTATAAACACCACAACGATTTCACCCAAAAACCCAACGATTTATAGCAGCAGCATTGAAATCACAATGACCCACTTCTACCCAACCCAAAAATCACAAAGTAATTAACTAACTGTCCAATTAAACCTATATGCTAGAATTTTAACACAGATGCAAGCATTCTGCTTAATCGATGCGTTTGTCTTTAATGAACTGAATAAACGACTTGAAATCGAGAATTTCAGCAAATTAAAGCTAAGATTAACACAAATTAGAAACGCATTAACACAAAAGCAAACCCCAGAATTCATCAATGGCGGAAGTCAACAATTGCCCCGAACCCACATTACCCGCCAAACGAACCCCCGATCTCACCGCCCATGATTCCCCCACTGAACCTAAGAAGCAGAAACTCGAAACCCCAGAAAACAACGATCTCACGACAATGGAACCAGACCCTTGAAAACGCCGTCGTATTGGATGAATTGGAAACTCCGGAACCCACAAAACAAGAGGAAGTAAAACAACAACTTGAAGAAGAAGACGAAGAAGAAGAAGAGAGGATTAACGGAAAAGCAGAAATTGACAGGAAAGGGAAAGGGATTCTGATTGAAGAAGACGATGAAGATGACGAAGATGAAGACGACGACAACGACGATGATTCAGGTTCCGATTCCGATTCTGACACCCCAATTGGAGACGAATTGTCGGATGATAGTGATTTCGTGGATGACCCTCTTGCTGAAGTTGATCTCGACAACATTCTTCCGTCCCGAACTCGGCGAAAATCGATTAATCCCGGAGTTTACCTGAAAGATATTCCTGAGGAAGGAGAAGATTCTGATGAGAGTGATGATCCTGATGCTTAGATTTTTGATTTTGTTCGAGGTTAGTCAAGTATTTTGATGTGGGGTTTAATTGATGATGGGAAATATATTAGTAGTTTTTAGTTGTTTATCAATGGCGGAATTGTTATTGTAGGTGTAAGCTAGAATATATGGTGATTAATGGTGATTGATGAGATGAAGAAGAAAGAAGAAGTAATTAGAGTGTATTGGAGAAATTGAAGAGGATTAGGTGAGTAATTAGGGGCAAATATGTCAAAAAATCACAAAACTTAACACCGTTACCTTTTTAAGGGCATTTGAGCTAACGGAGACAAGTTCAGGGGTATATGGAGCGTTCTGAAAAACTGAGGGGTATATGAGCTAATACGCGAAAGCTCAGGGGTATATGGGGAAAAATCCCAAAGCTTAACTGAAATTGAAAAGGCATTAGAAGTAGCCCGAGAACACAGTGTCTGGATTGAAAATCAAAGGACTGATGTTCAGGGAAAATTCTTTGAACTTTTCGATAAGAACCGTCTCTTGAAGGAACTTATGGAAAAGATCAAATATGATAATATTATGTTAAATGTAGAATTGACTCAATACAAGCTCATGTGTACTGATCTGAATGCTCCAAGTTCCTCCAAACATACTTTTAACAAAGATTTTGAAAAACTCAAGATGGAACTTGAGGAACTTAAATTTGATAAGCTCAAATTGGAGAAAAAACTTGAGGCACGAAAGAACAAAGATGTTCATCAGTACACAGTGCCAAAATGGATAGAGAATGCTCAAACCAAAAGAACTTAAGGACTAGGATATGTTCACGTCAAACATAAAGGAAAGAAGAAAAAGTATGTCGATTTACCTAGCAATAAGAMTTGCACCTTTTGTGGCGGGACTGGTCATTACGAACCAGACTGCAACAAGAAGCAAAGAGTAATGAAACACAATGTTAAATAAGTTTGGGTAAAGAAACAAGACATTGCTTCTTCTTCAAAGGAACCCGAGAAAACCAGGGTTCCTCGTACTAACCCTTAGGTTCTTTTGTAGGATCTAGTGAGGGGGAACAACTCATGGTACCTCGACAGTGGTTGTTCCAAGCACATGGCAGGAGATAAATCTAAGTTTCTCTCACTAGAGTCTTAWGGAGGTGGAACTGTGACTTTTGGAGATAACAAGAAAGGTGAGATAATCGCCAAAGGTAAAGTCYGTAAGTCAAGTTCCCARTGTATAGATAACGTATTTTTAGTCGAGGGTTTGAAACATGATCTTTTAAGTATTTCTCAATTTTGTGATAAAGGTAACACAGTTAACTTCACACCAGAAAATTGCAAAATCGTTAACAATCACACTAGACTCATTGTTCTGGAAGGAATTAGAAAGGAAACACTTATACAGTGGATCTCAATTCTGTCCCAAGGAACAATCTCACTTGTCTCAGTGTAATTGAGGATGATGCATTATTATGGCATAAACGTTTTG
>SNQN01001490.1:0-94207 GCA_008642245.1 Bassia scoparia
TAAAATCATGTAATAGGTAGCGTTTGTATAAGTTAGGTGCGAAAACCCCCTAAAACGCCCCAAAATGGCCCTTTCACGACCCAAAGTGACCTTGTCGTGTCTAAACRTGTGCAGTCAAAGCCTAAAAAGCTTAAATGAATAACATATGACATGATCGAGCTTTAAAACCGTGTAATTGGTACCATTTGTATAAGTTAGGCGCGAAAACCCCCTAAAACGCCCCAAAATGGCCCTTTCACGCCCCAAAGAGACCTTGTCGTGTCTAAACGTGTGCAATCAAGACCTAAAAAGCTTAAATGAATAACTTGTGACACGATCGAGCTTTAAAAATTTGTAATAGGTAGCGTTTGTATAAGTTAGGSGCGAAAACCCCCTAAACCGCCCCAAAATGGCCCTTTCACGCCCCAAAGTGACCTTTTCATGTCTAAAMGTGTGCAATCAAGGCCTAAAAAGCTTAAATGAATAACATATGACATTATTGAGCTTTAAAGCCGTGTAATAGGTAGTGTTTGTATAAGTTAGGCRCGAAAACCCCCTAAAACGCCTCAAAATGGCCATTCCACGCCCCAAAATGACGTTGTCGTGTCTAAACGTGTGCAATCATGATATAAAAGGCTTAAATGAATAACATATGACATGATCGTGCTTCAAAATCATGTAATAGGTAGCGTTTGTATAAGTTAGGCACAAAAAACCCCTAAAACGCTCAAAAACCAAAACAAAATTTGCATGTCAACTTTATTTTTTTAATTTGGAATTGTTTGAACTAATCCATCATTTACAGGAAAATATACCCAGAACCTTTTTGAGTCTCAGGATAATGGCTCGGAGGCGGATCCCAACCAGGTCTTCTTTGAGACGGTTGGTGGCTTCCGAAAGGGTGAGGTACGGTTCTAGGTTCGGCAAAGGAGTTGCTCTCTATTATGAGAGAACATCGTGGTGGCACGTTGGATCTACCTACTCTCCATTGGTTATCGCTCAACTAGCATAGATGTCCGAGCGTTTTGAGGCGTCCGAGCGCGCTAGGGCGGAGTTAGAGGAGAAAGACCGCATTCGAGAGGAGAGAGACCGCCTTTAGAAGGACCATCAGCGCCGTCTGGAGGAGGATCAGAAGAAGTAAGCGGAGTACATCGAGCAGATGAAGGCGCAGATGAACGCTTTCATGAGGCAATTTGGTGATCCGTCCTCCATTTCCCSVCCCCCCCCCCCCCCCCGATGATCGCACAGACGGTTCTGGCAATTCTAGAGCCTTCGTAGTGTGCAATGTGTTAAAATTTCATTAATTTTAGAATTGATTTTATAATTTAATTAATTATTGCAATATTAATTAAGCTGTTGAAAATTCTAAAAAATGCCAAAAGTGCTTAGAAAAATTCTAAAACATTCCGAACATTTCTAGAAAAATGTCTAAAAATAAGTTAAAATTATTTGGAAATTAAAACTCATTTTTAAGGGTGCTTTGGGCAAGAGGAAGTGCTAATCTATACCTATTATATTAAAACTCACCCCCTAAACATATACGTGACACATGACAAAGTGACAAAATACTATCATCACAAATCAACTCTCCATCTCCGCAATGACACATCGTTACTCTTCTTCTCAATAATGACACATCATATATTCAATTATTCCTTTAATAACTTCAAGTTTAAATTGTATAAGAATTATTTTATAACTTTCTATAATCTCTTCAAATCTCTAACTCATAAGTTTCTTTATTCAACTTTCTTTTACGAACTCCATATTGATAGTGTCTACAACAATAATATGAACTCAATCTATATCTATATTTATACTTAATATTTTCATCGGGAAGACCAAACTCAAAATAATATCATTTCCTTCTTAAAAATCACCTAAAATATGCTCCTTRCGAAAAACTTTATCATTCATGTTAAAAGACATGTGTCAATTTTCTTAAAACGTTTGTTTTTTTCCTTATTATTTTTCTCACATTTTATCGTTCTCACTTTCCATGTTGACATTCTATTCAATACTTTCAAAATTATACAAAAAATAATTTTAATTAAGAATGTTGCTYGTGCATTGCATGGGTAAAAAAACTACTCCTGTYGTTCCCTTYTGTTTGTCTTGTTTGGAATCAAGGAGAGAAATAAGAAAAATGAATCTTTAATTAAGAGAATGAGTTAATATAATAAAATTTTTACTTKAAAGAGAGAGTTTTTGACTTTTTATCTACTTCCTCCTTTTTCAAATAGTTGCAACAAAAGAATTTTTATATCTCACAAAAAATACCCCTTTGTTGCATGAATTTAAAAAGTATTATAATGGGAAAAAAAAGTATAATTGTGTGTTGGAAAGTTAATTTTGGGGAGTAATCAAGCTTTTATTTAATATGATAGATGAAAATTAATAAATATAGTTCAATTATCTATGGAAAAGGTGGATAAAGTTGAAGTTAAAAATAGAAAAAATTCTAAATAAGACAAACATTTAGAAATTCTATTTAAGAAAACAAGACAAACAAAAGGGAACAAAGGGAATATTTATTAAATTAAATAARTACTATTTAGAATTTCAGTAAGTTTAATAGTTAATAAATAATCAACTCTTTCCACCTCCACTAGATAAGGAATGATATGATTTGATTGGTGTTTTTTGTGTTTGCACACATACTCATAAAGAGCTAAAGAATGCTTCTAATACGTACTCCATATTACCCATGCACTTTTTCGAATAATTGTGTATTTTTCCTAGTTTACCCTTCCTTTGAAATTCTCACTCCTTTTCTTTCATCACTCAAAACCACCCACACTCAACCTAGGCCTACCACGCCTACTCCGCGACTCCTCCCCTCCCATATAGCAGGTATCATTGAATGAATTAATTAATAATGTATGATTTAAAGTTTTTCGTCATTTAAGAAAATGTGGTCGTGGCTTATATTTTTGCAAACGATGTCTAACAATCCTTTTGGTTGGTTGTTGTGGTTCAAATAATATTTAAAATATGCTTTTGTGAAGACTATTGAGTTGGGAATTAWTATTGGCACATAAGTTATGGTATAATCGTGCATCGCACGGGAACTGACCTAGTTTTGGTGTAAAATCGGCCTTTTTAGGGTCTATCGAGGCCCTAACTCTCTCGATTCAGCTTGTGTGTTGCAAGGGGTGTCTTATCATTGGTCGTCTTGGGCTAAGGACAAATGTAGGTATCTATAAAAGCCCCCACTTTGGTTGAGTTTGTAGAGACGAAGGTCTCGTAAAACGAAAGCCAATGTACCTAGTACCTGCAAAATAAATGCGTTAGTTTTWCCTRCACCTTCGATTGTTATTGCTTGCCTGCTTATGTTAACGCTTGATGCTTTGTCTGTTCTTGTCTATTAGTCCATGTGCTGATGTTGCTTGTGTCTTTTGTTGATTTGCTTTGAAAATGTTTGTTGTGCCTATGCTTTCGTTCACGTCTGCGTTCTTGTCTTCACTAGGGAATTTTGTGMATGCGCCTCTATTGTTGTCTACTTTTGTTCGTTCCGATGTCGCCGTTTTGGACTTCATGGAGAATTAGTGCCGATCTCTTCATCCTCATAGGAGAATCCAACATCCATGTGTTTGCTTGGTGTTTGCTTGCATATACCTTCATCTTTCTTTCAACTTTGTCTTTAGCGTCGTGAGAGAGCATGGGCACTCTTCTGTTGCCATTGTGAGATAGCATAACCTCTTTTCATCGTCGGTTGTGGGCCTTAACTTTGTCTTTGTCTTTGTCATTGTGAGAGAGCACAACCTCTTTAGTACCGTCGTGAGAGAGCACAATCTCTTTATGTGAGAGAGCACAAAAACTCTTTAATACCATCGTGAGAGAACACGAACTCTTCATTAAGAGAGCACAACCTCTTCATCGTGAGAGAGCACAAGCTCTTTTGTGAGAGAGCACAACCTRTTTAGCTTAATTTTGTCTTTGCCATTGTGGGAGAGCACAAAACTCTTTTGTTTTAATTGTTTTTACCGTTGTGAGAGAGCACAACCTCTTTAGTTTTAATTCCATCTTCGCCATTGTGAACAACCTCTTTGGGTTTTAGTACGTSTTAGCCGTTGTGAGAGAGCACAACCTCTTTGATACCATCGTGAGAGAGCACGAACTCTTCATTGTGAGAGAGCACAACCTCTTTATGTGAGAGAGCACAACCTCTTTTTGTGAGAGAGGACAAACTCTTTGTCTACGCCATCGTGAGAAAGCACAAAAATATTTATGTGAGAGAGCACAAACTCTTTGGTACCATCGTGAGATACTGCGAACTCTTCGTTGTAAGAGAGCATAACTTCTTTATGTGAGAGAGCACAACCTCTTTTGTGAGAGAGCACAACCTCTTCGGTACCATCGTGAGAGAGCACGAACTCTTCATTATGAGAGAACACAACCTCTTCATTGTGAGAGAACATAACCTTTGTCTACTTCTTCATCCCCACTTRAGAAACCAGTGTCTTGTTCAACCATTCATGCCTTCATCCGCGCTGTAGAATCTGGCTTAATCTTTTATCCCTTCTCGGCTAGTCGTCCAAGAAGCTTAAATATGAAGTTAACACTAGGGTGGTGTCCTTGAAATTGCAGTTGGGCATTTGTTGTACCTCGACTAGGGGTTCTTTGAATTCAATTTATTTTTTTTACGTTAACCTTGCCTTTACTTTGCCTTAGATTATGGTGATTGTGCCTTGCAAATGTATAGTTACAATGGCAAGACGTCTTGCAATGCTGGTGCTTTGAATTTGAGAAGGATYAGGGAATTCCTACACCTGTATTGATATCTTCTGAATGTTTATTTAGCAGAGCCATTTGATGTCTAAAGGCCAGCCCCAAAACATGGTGTTTGGCTTAGTAAGCCAATCCTTGTTTGCTAAGCCAAGAGCCTAACGCCTTTGTAGATGCTTTGACCCATTGTTGGTGCGAGATGCTGGACTGTAGGCTAAATGAGGCTTGACTTTGTCGACTTGTGAGATGCTAGTGACAACGTGATTTGCTTTGCTTTGGGGTTAGCCCTCATGGCTATATACCTGTAAAATTTTCACTTAAAGGTGGACCCTAGCTTTGTATTGATTTGTTTTAGTACTTGTTTAGACTCCTTGACTTCTAGTTGACTTGTTTGACTTTGTATTGGTTCTTTTGTGAGTTGCCTGACACTATGCATTCAACTCATATGTGACACGTTGTTTTGACTTGCTTTTTGTGACTTTGTGTTTTGACTCTGACTACGGACTCACAAGTCAACTCAACTTAGACCTAGTACGCAAGGACTATAGTTGCAAAATTTTTGTGTAATACAATGACTTTATTAATCACTTCATCAAGGAAGCAAATAAATGGTGATGTAATTTTGAAAATGCATGCTAAATAGAGCCACCTTGACTAAAGTTTTTAGATCAAGCCGCCAACATGTTAAGGTGAAAGCTTCCTTTGCGAGTTGTGAAGAAAGAAGCGTTGTGTAGCAATTATTGGTGCAATATATGGACTAATTTGTTGTTGCGACATGTGTGTTTAATTCCATATTCAAGGTGCCTAAAAGCCAATTTGTCCATGAATTAGTCTTATTAGGCGTGAGAACATGTAAATTGTCGGTCTTTGTTTAAGACATAAGAATTGTTGTGATTTGCAAGCATGCAAGCATTCGACAAGAATTAAAGGTTTTACCTGATGTTGATTTTAATTCCTATCAAATAGTTATTAATCAATATTACATGATAATTTTCATAGAAAGTCAAATTTGTAGCAAACATGCAAAAGGGTATTAATGATAATGATGATGTAAAACTCTCTTTCTCTCTCTAATTTTTCTCTCTTGGTACAATTTCRAAGATGAATTTGGAAGAGGATACTCATGAGGTTGATCAGTTGCAGCTTTCACCTAAGGATTCTTTGCGTTGGTGCACAATTCGAAGATGAAGGCATAATTATTTAAATGGCGGGGTGTGATGGATTCTGTTTATTGACGTTTGAACTCTGTTTCTGGGTCTTCTAGAAATCATGGTCAAGCTACGATTAAGGTAACTCATAATACACCTTTGCTGAATTCACTGATTGCTAATGAAGTGATTTATAATGGAGTTATAAATTCCCCTGTTAATCTTACTACTCCTGTTCATTCTAGTAATTCTATGACTAAGAATAGTGATAGTTGCTAATGCTAGTCTAATAGTTGATAATGGGGTTGAGAATATTGATGTCCATGCTATTAATGCTCCAAAGGGGGTTATGGGTGATGCCGACAATACTAATGGCGATGATATTAATATTGTTGCTTTGCCTGTTGATTGTATGGTTGAAGTAGCTATTCATATTACTCATGGTGATATTGTTGATCAAATAGCRTATTGGAATTTGGGGGTATAGTAGTTTTGTATGTGATTGGTTTGAATCCAAGAGTAGGGTTGATTGAAGGGTTTAGCAAGAGATTGTGAGGGGAAAAGAACATTGATAAAGTGCTTTTCCTTAAAAAGCGAATTTTCTTGATAAGATTTCTTAATGTTGAAACTCAACCAAAAGCCATAGCCATGAAGAACTTGATGCTAGATTAGAATACGGTGTTTCTTATGAAATGGTAGGATGGAATGGAGATTGAATGTCCTTCTTTCATAGAGGTGCCAGTTTGGGTGAATTTGCCTGCTCTGCCACTGAAGTACTAGGATTGTTTGGCTAAATTTGTTAAAGGTTTAGGGAGATATGTGCATACTGATCAAGCTACTGCTAAAAGAGAAAAAGTGGGGTATGCTAGGATCCTACTTGAAATTAAGGTTAATGGTGTATTCCTAAAAACCATTAAGTTTGTCAATGAAGATGGTGAAAAGGTGCAACTATACCTTGAAAAAAAACCCGACCCAAATTYGACTTGGAAACCGACCCGAAAATCTGGGTCATGAACAAAGGAATATAAACTGAAACCCATTTTTTTACCGAACTCGCAAACTCGTTTTATAAATAAGTTGGGTCAATCCCGACCCGTTTGCGAATTAATGTAAAAGTACAATTTTTTAAAGACCCAATTGGGTTATTTGTTGTATTAAGCGAAAAAATTGATCCCATACAAATGTAAAAAAATAATATTTATTAGATTCGAGATAAAAATATAGTTTAATGAACAATTTCTARTTAGTTAGTCTCATTATGCATTTTTCAACTCTTAGAAACCTTAATAATTGGTCTAACTTTTGCAAAACATCGGAAGAAAAAAGACATTTCGAAAAAACTTAACCGACCGACTTGTTACCAAAAACTTTGGGTCATGAACAAAGAAATTCGACCCGTTACCGAAAATTGACCGACCTAGAAATGACCAMAACCTGACATTGATCGACAGAAATCGACATGACCGACCGATTTTCCAGGTATAGGTGCAACAGAAGGTCCAGTATGATTAGAAGYCYTATAAATGTGACAAGTGTGGATGGTTTGGGCATGATGGTCAACACTGCAAGAAAAAGGTTCCTCAAGTATGGAAACCTAAGGTTCCTATGAGTGGAGAGAAGGAAGAGGCTATCAAAGGGCCTGAGCCTAAGGGTCCTATGCCTAGAGTAGTGAAAGAAACTTCCAAAGAGTCAGGGCTTCGGGTTCTAGTGGCTGCAACATCTGTACAAGAAGATCCTAAGGAAGTTGTTCCATCTGATAAGGACCCAACAGTGTGGTCTGTTGTTAGGTCATCTCAGTCTCCCATCATAAGGAAGACAGTGGTGTTGAATGTGATTCCTGAAGTCCCTAAGACTAATGCATTTGAAGCATTAGCTGACAAGGAGTTTGTGGTGGGCAATGTAATGATTAGCCCTGGGCTTGTTCTTAAGGAACAGGTTAATCATGGATAGCATTGTCGTATGGAATGGGAGGGGTCTAAATAGACCTCAGAAGCATAAAGAAGTGTTGAAGTTTATCATAAAAATATAAAGTGGGGTTGGTGTGTTTGGTAGAAACTAAACTCGAATCAAAGTTTGATAATGTCGATAGTAATATGTGTCAAGGTTGGTGTGTGACCACCAATTTTTCTTATCATCTTGGAGGAAGAATCTTAGTGGCCTAGTTGGATCAATTTTTTGAGATCCAACCTAAAATGACTACAGATCAATGTATTCATGTGTAAGTGAAGCATAAAAGCACACAACAGCAGTTTGCAGCTACATTTAATTATGCGTTCAACGAGGCTTTAGAGAGATTAGGGCACTTCCTCACTTTTTTGGCTTTTATTACCTCTCATGCTTGGATGGTTGTAGGGGATTTTAACTGTCCCCTCTTTTTGGAGAATAGATTAGGGAGTGAAGTCATATTCCATGAGATAGTAGATTTTTAAAATTTTGTTTCTAATGCTCAATTAGTGGATATTCATAAAAAAGAAAGTAGATATACCTGGAATAATAAACAACAAGGTGCAAATAGAGTGTTCAGTAAGCTGGACAGATGCCTAGTTAATGCAGCCTTGTTAACTAATCTCCCCACTTCTTATGGTCATTTCCATCCAGGAGGAAACTTTGATTACTGTCCTGYTGTGGAGTGAGCACAAGGACTTTTAAGCATTATTGAGCAAGGTTTGCTACTCAACATTCAGGGGAATTCAATGTACACTTTAGTTCAAAAGTTGAAAGGACTKAAACCTCTACTTAAGAATCTGAATAAAATGTGTTACAATCATATTGAGGAGTAATATTTTGAAGCCAGGAAACAATTGGAGAAATGTCAGATCAATCTTCAAGGTGATCCTTGTAACTCACAGCTCGTGTAGCTTGAGATTGAAGCTAGCAATGCTCTGAAAACAGTCAAGAAAAGCTATTTGAGTTTTTTTATCACAAAAAGTAAAAATTAAWAAGCTTCAGGTTGTGGATGAAAATACAAGATTCTTTCATCAGCATATCAATTTCAGGCAATATCAATAGAAAATTCTTGCTATTCAGGATATTGATGGTAAACTACATGATMACCCTAAAGCAATTTAGCAAGATTTCAAAGAGTACTAAGTTGTTGGGCACAAAGGATCAGGTTGATATCTGTAGATACCTACATTTAGGAGTGCACACAATGTGGTCCGGATTGTAATTTAGACCTGAACCAGACCGGACCGGATGCAAGAAGTTTGGTCTTCGGTCCAAATAATTTGTGATTCCGGGTTTCTGGTCTAGTCCGGTATAAACTCGAAATTTTTCGGTCCAGACCGGATAACTCGAAATATRTGTATATGTTTTAAACGACCAGCCCATAAGCCCATTAAGGTAATTCATTTCATAGATTCACTCATTCACAATTCACAAATCATAAACCCTATCCTCTTTACTCTCTCAGTCTCATTCACGCAAACACTCTCACATCTCAAATCTCACACCTCATCGGCGACAACCAGCAACTGACTGCCACCCTCCGGTCCACCGTAATCAACAACCAACATTTTCGAGCTTCTCCACTTCTCTTTGGGTACGTAAACAATTTTATCTTTCATCTTATCACACTGACATTTGAATTTGGAGTTGCAATTTTTATTTTGGTTTTGTTTAACTTGTTTTGTGCTTAGTTATTATAATTTAAAATATCAGTTGCAATTTTATACAATTTTTAATTTGTTTTATCACAAGACTTTGATTTATACCAGTACACATAATGATGATTGACGAGAATCCAGTGATCTTATAAATCCTTGTTCATTGACTCGTTTACATGCAAATAGAATGCAGTAGTATACTATATATATATATATATATATATATATATATATATATATATATATATATATATATATATATATATATATATATATATCCAAAGATTTATTTGATTATAATGTATTAATTTTGAGTTGTTCCTTAATTTTAAATTAAAAATGTGGTCTTTGTGTCATTTGCATAATTGCATTTTTCTCTAGCTAGCAGTGATCTAATGTTGTTTCTTATATTGTATTTGTTATTTGGAGTTAAATTGGTTGGAAGATTTAGACTTTAAACATCATAGAATAGCTGCCCACCAAATGTTTGATTAAATGTCTAAATGAAAATGTTGTTTTTTTGTTATATTTTCATATGTTGKCTTTTTGTACACATGAATGCTCGTTGGCTTTTTGTACAAATTAAATGAAAATGGCATTGCTATTGGCCTTTTGGATTTATGATCTTTAATCCATACTCGTTAAACGAATGCTCGCTGAGTTACTGGTTTGTTGTTGATTACTGGTTGCCTAAGAACATGCTTATTTCTTATATTATTGACTTTGTTTTGGGTTTGTTGGGTACTCTACAAATTTTTTAGTTTATTATTCTTTGTTATTAGAGATAATTAAATTGCTCCTAATCTAATTTAATATTTGTACAGATTGTATTGTACGATTATTTTCAAGTGCAACAACGGATTCATCCACTATTAATGTAAGCTTATCTTGTAATAATTTGCTTTATTACTTTAATTCATTTTTATTATATTTAATAACTTGTTTTATTATTATGTTTATTATTGTAGATGGAGAGTTCTCAATCTAAAAGTTTACAAAGCTTAATGGATGCCGTCGAAAGCACAGACATAAAAGAGATCCGCAAGACCCTGCCTCCGGATAAGAAGATAGTTKATGGACGTCAATATGTAATTAGAAAGAGCAAGAGGAGAGAAAATTATTGGGATTACTAAGTCGAATATGTGGAGGATGGAAAGATAAGGGCTGAATGTAAGTTTTGTCCTTGTACATTTGCTGCTGACAGTAATCTTAATGGCTTAAAGAATGTTAAGAATCATTCTGAAAAGTGTAAAGGTAAAACCATAAACAAATATAAGGGCAAGGGAACACAAACAAAACTTTTTTTTCACCCAAGGATGGAGAAAATGATGATGGGGAAAGGAAATTGAAATATGGGAATGTGAATGTCAATGATGTTAGAGATGCACTAATTTACATGATTATTGTTGATGAGATACCATTTAGATTTGTAGAGAAAGTTGGTTTTAACCATTTGATGAGTGTAGCTTCTCCTAGATTTAATATGCCTTCACGTACCACAATTGCTCGTGATTGTCTTCAATTGTATCATGATGAGAAGACAAAATTGAAAACCATTTTAAGTAATTGACAATCCATTTGTGTGACAACTGATGCTTGGACTTCTATTCAATGAATTAACTACATGTGTCTCACAACTCATTACATTGATAATGATTGGAAATTAAATAAAAAAATTTATAAATTTTTGTCCAATTTCTAGTCATAAGGGTGAAGTTATTGGAAAATTTGTTGAGGCATGCTTGGAAAGTTGGGGTATTGAGGATAAGTTGTACTATGTGACTGTTGATAATGCGTGTTCTAATGATATTGCTTGTGCTCACTTAAGAAGAACGGTTGAAAGAACAGGATGTGTTGGTAATGGAAAATATTTACATGTTAGATGTATGGCTCATATAGTTAATTTGATTGTGTGGGATGACATTAGAGAGCATGGTAATTCCATTGATAGAATTCGAAATGTTGTGAAATATGTGAAAAATTCTCCACAAAGAATACAAAGGTTTAAAGATCTTGTGCAAAAGTCTAATATTGATTGCAAGTCTTCTTTATCTTTTAATGTGCCAACTCGTTGGAACTCGACTTTTATAATGTTGGACACGGCTTTAAATTTTCAACGTATTTTTAGTTCTTTGTCTTTACCGGATAGTAAGGGCTTGAAAGAGAATGAAAAGCCACCAGAACTAGATGATTGAAAAAAGGTAGAAAGGTTGGTGATATTTTTAAAAGGGTTCTACTTGTTAACTTGTCGTATTTCTGGCTCTCTTTATGTCACTAGCAATAAAGGATTGTTTGAGATTGTGGCTATTTATAATATGTTGAATAAGTGGGGAGAAAAATTAGATGTGAATTTCAAAGCAATGACTGTTTCAATGAATAAAATGTTTGACAAATATTGGAGGAATGTGGATAAAATGAACAAACTATTATACATTGTCGTAATACTTAATYCTTGTTCAAAGATGTTTGTTATTGAGTTGACACTTATCGATATTTATGGCAAAGAGTTTGGCACAAAACTAGAAGATGAAGTGAAAGAGTTTGCTTACTCTTTGTTTGATAAGCATAGAAAGAAGTATGCTAGTATTATTCCTCAAAGTGGACATAGTGTTGATGATATGCCAGTTGGTTTGGTTGATGATGATAGTATGGGAGGGAAAGATGACTATATGAAAAGCTTGAAGGATATAGCCAAAAGGTTGAAGGGGACAAGTGGGAATGTGAGAAGTGAGTTTGAGAGGTATCTAAATGAACAATTAGGAGTAGAGGAAGAAGAATCTGATGCTTTGACTTGATGGAGGAGGAATGGACATCGATATCCCATTCTTTCGCGTATGGCACGAGATGTATTAGCTATTCCACTATCTACGGTTATCAGAGTCCGCATTTGGTGCGGGAGGTCGTCATCTTGATCCATTTAGGAGTTAATTGACTCCTAAGGTAATTAATAATTTTTGTGTGTATGTGCATATCTAATTTCTTTGTAATCATTTTTTTTGTTTTAACTTGATTTTTCTTTTGATTTATTTTTTTACTCAAAGACGGTTCAAGCTCTCATTTGTACACAAGATTGGCTACGATTAAAAGGAACGTCCGAAATTGATATGGAAGAAAATATAAAAGAATTAGAAGAGATTGAGAAAGGTTATGCTTTTTACAAATAAACTAATTTTTCATGATATTTTTCTTGGTTTTAATTTGTTTGTGTTAACATGTTTATAGATTTCCAAGCGGTGACTATGGATGAAGGCGAAGATGTTGTATTTGTGGACTCTTTGATATGAATTGTCTAGTTTGATGTATTACTTATTTAATTAGATGAACTATTGTACTTTGCAGACTTGTAGGTTGACTATTATAATTTATGGACTTATGGACTTCTGGTTGTCGACATGTATTATTGTAGTTTGTGGACTTAAGGTATTTAAATTTTATGTATGTTGACTTGTAGGTTTTTATGTAAGGCTCAAAGAACGCTGTAATGGAATGTGGTAATGTGGCCAAACACAAAGGTTTTAATAGTATGCATTATTTGATAAGTTTTTGAGGAAAAATCAATTTTTTATTGAAACATGTCCAAGAGGTCCAAAACCGGACCAGACTTGAAAAATCAGGTCTAGACCGGACCGGACCGAGTTTTTCAGTTCCAATCTTCGGTCCATTTTTTTAGATTCGGTCTCCGGTCCGGTCTTGGACCTGTGTGCAGTCCTACCTACATTTTTCCTAGCCTAAGATGGCCAATGATAAGACACTCCTTGCAACACACAAGTCAAATTAARAGAGCTAGGACCCTAACAGGTCCTAAAAAAGGTAAGTTCCCTTACACCGAGCAATTTTTCAAGCACGTAACACCTCAAAAAAATGAGTTTTAATTTTCAGATAATTTTTGAGAATTGCTTTGGATTTTTCTAAGCATTTTGCAATTTTTCGGAGTTTTCGACAATTTAATTAATTTTGCAATAATTCATTGAATTATTAACACAACTCCAAAAATCATGAAATTTTAACACAAAATACTAAATTTTATAAGGAATTTTTACATAGGTTTTTTCATAATTTTTCGATTTTTGGATTAATATTTATCAATTTCTTAAGCAAAACGYGTAATCGAGCAAAACGGAATGTTCTGGAAGCTTCCGGAACCTTCCTTAGCCGTGGCTTGCTCCCCAAGGGTATCCACATTCATCCCCTATCTTCCCTTAGCTTGCAAGCCAAAGCCTCRTACAATTACGAAATCATTACTTTCCTCAAAACACAATCGGCAATATAAACTATTTTAGGCAAGTAAGAAGGAAAAGAAACTAGGCGAGTTGTCGCCCAGTTTCACCTGAAAATCTTGTGTTCTAATATCGACATCGTATAATATTAGAATATATTTTATTCTGATTTTTATATTATACGCATCAGCTCATTTAAGGCAAGTAAATCGCATGGAAAAAGGAAGGAATTTTGGGCGTAATTGCACCCATCTCCCTTGCTCCATGTGCTTCGTTTGCCTATAAATACAGCACCCCGACCTTCATTTCTCTCATCCGCACTTCCTAAGAAAACCTATGCCCAGTTTCCCGCTCACTCTTTCTCTAAAAACTCCCTCTAAAAATAATCAAATCTCTCTCAGTTTCACTAAAAAACACATCAACTTCAACAATCAATTAAATTTCTTGCCAAAAGCTTTTTTCAAAGGTTCTTTAAGGTTCGATTCGGGTTCTTCAAAGGCTTCAATGGTTCTTAAGGGTCAAAGCAGCGTTCTCAATCGATAGCACCGTGTTGCAACGTAAGTTTGAGGCCAATGTCTCAATTTCTCAACCCCCTTTTGCATGCTTGTTTGAAATTTGACTTTCTATGTAATTAGCATGTAATATTTCTTAACAACTATTTGACGTGAATTAAAATAAACATTAGGCACAACTTTAATTCTTGTTGAATGCTTGCATGCTTGCAAATCACAACAATTCTTATGTCTTAAACAAAGATCRACAATTTACATGTTCTCACGCCTAATAAGACTAAATCATGGACAAATTGGCTTTTAGGCACCTTGAATATGGAACTAAACAACACATGTCGCAACAACAAATTAGTAAATACGTGCATCAATCCACCTAGTAATTTTGCATGCTTATGGTTTAATACGAAAATATCTTTGTTGTTGTCTTTTTGACAATGGACTCGCAATGACTGAGTAGACGCCGCTAGATGCGGGGGAGAAGGGGGGGTGTTGTGCACTACTTCTCCCTTACCCTTGTCCCCTAATCCATGACCTTTGGTGCACTACTTCGACTAGACTATGGAGTCCATTGCCTTGCTTTATGAAATTATAGGCAAGGCTTAAACCGGGTTCCACAGCTCCTCGAAATTAGTGYGGTAGAGACTTCCTCTACTCATTTTTGAGTTTAATACATAGAATATCCAAGCATACTCACACTATGCAAAGTTAAGAATTCAATTCTAGCAAAACCAAAGTCATCACCGAGATTGTACCCCTCGGGGTAGAGGGACAGGACCCAATTTGCCCCRATGACGCCCCGACGCCCATACAGTGGTGGTCTGGGTTTGAATCTTCTGGGTTCAATTAGGTGGTGGTTCGAAATAGTGGTGGTATAAGTTTGAATTTTCTAGGTTCGCTTTGGTGGTAGTTCGAATTTGTGGTGGTCTGTGGGGTTTGTGGTGCGCGATGAGTGGTGCAAGAGGTACGTGGTGGTGGGAGGTTTTTTGGGTGTGAATGGTGCGTAATAAATGGTGTGGGTGGTGGGATTTTTTGGGTATGAGAGGTCCGCAGTGGTCGACCATTTTCTGAGCTGGTTCTGGGTTGCGAAGGTGACGCGAGGGGTTGGTTTTGAGGTGGTTGTGGCTGTTGTGGGGGTTGGTTTCGCGTGAGAGAGGAGGCGGTTAAAAGATAACGATGGTCTGGTGGTTGACCGAAGAGGCTGTGATTAGATCTAGTAATGAATAGGAGGTGGGTCGGGTGGAGCTCAATCCGCCTTCATCTGCTACCATCCAACCCATACATAACCCAAATCATCCATCATCCGATCCACATCCGATCCATCCGCTATCATCCGATTTTCAACGAGTTTCGCATTAATTTATTATAGGATAATTTTTTACTATTTTTTAAGGATTTAAACTCTAATTTCACAATCCCTAAAAAAAAGCTCTAATTTACAACGATACAACAGTTTCAAGTTAAGACTACMAAAAAACCTACTCCCTTCGTTTTTWTTAGTTGTGCATGTTTCCATTTTGGGATGTTTTCAAATAGTTGTTCCAAACCAATTTAAAAAGGAAAAATTAACAGAAATAATCCCACCTTTCAGTGGTCTTCCAAAAATAAACCAACCTTTCGATTTTTTCAAAATAATCCGACCTTTGGGGTGCGTCTTCCAAAAATGCACCGGATGACTTGCAACCTGTTGTTCAGGTTAAAATCAGCTTTAATTATTTTTTTCCTTTTTTTTTGTTAAAGCCCTCTAATTATCTCTCACTCTCCTCTCTCTCTCTAACCTCTGCTCAGTTTCTCTCCTCTTCTCTGTGATGCCTGTGTCAACAGCACCGTCGCCCACCATCGGAGCTGGGCTAACCTCAAACCGCCACCGTCTCTTTCCTCTGCTCTCTTTCCTCTATTCTGTTTCTTTCTCTTTCCTCTGCTCTGCTCTCTTTCCTCTGGTCTCTTTCTTTCTCTTTCCTCTGTTTCGTTTCTCTCTCCTTTGATTATGGTCGGTGCAAGTGGTAGTGGGTGGTGACTGGTGAGGATGGTTGTGGGTAAGGACATGGGTGGCGAAGGAGGTGCGTGTGTGATTAGGGTAGGGTGGTGGTCGTGGTTGGTGAATTGAAGTGGTGTGTGATGGTGGGTGAATTGAAATGGCGAGTAGGTAACACTCATTTAAGATAAGAGTTACTAACACTCATTTAGATAATGAGAAGTAGCCAACGTATCCACAAATACAAAGTACGAGATAATGAGAACTACGATAAACAATCATAAGATAAGAGTTACTAACACTCATTTAGATAAGGAGAAGTAAGMCTGAGTGTTATGTTGGTAAGTCACCAAGACAAAGACCCCAGCAGGATGTATGAAAGATATCGTTCTGTCATTCTCAACTCGAGTCAAATGCACACAACTACATGACAATCTAGTTGTTAAAATAAATTACACTAGTAGAAAAAAGCCCACATGATGGGGYTTTTCCAAGGGGCATATGCTGTGGATTAAACCTCAATCATATGGGACTGCGGCATGAAATAAAAATGGCTATATGATGGGGTCATAACCCCATCATATAGTTTTAACTATATGAAGCGGTTATAGATTAAAACCCCATCACATAAATACTAGTATATGAAGCGCTTTTTCAGAAAACCCCATCATATAAGTATAAGTATATGCTGGAGTTTTGTCATAAACCCCCTTATATACTTCTAACTATATGATGCGGTTATCCAAATAACCCCATCATATAATACAATTTTTTTCATTAAAAATAATAATTATAATAATATTATAGGTATATATTTATATATATTTTTTCCAAAATAAATTGATTCAGCCTACATTAATGTGCAATAGCACATTKCTCAACAATTTGAGTGAATAGGCTTTTGAAAAAGAATCAAGCTATTATAAGCCAAACGGAGGAAATAATCAAGCTATTCATGTGGTSGCGTGTTGCTGCTTTTGTTGGCCCCAAACCTGGAGTTGTTGTTGCCTCGTAGTTGCTGCCAATGCTAACTGCACAATACAGCCCCTGAAAGCGGCTACTCCCTTGCAGTTGCTGTTGTCGCCTAGGGAAGCGAACCAACTACAACTGTTGTTGTTGTTGTCTGTGCTACGCCTGCATATCTTGTTGTTGCTACTAGATGAGCTGCTACCCCTCCTGTTGTGGCCCAAAACTTGAGGCAGGCTCTGTGGGTGGCCTAATACAAGATGAAACAATACAATTTAGATACAAAATAGATTACTAACACATATAGTAATGTTCATCAAGAAAATAGGGTAAAGTCTGAAAAATTGTGCAACCTTATCCAATAAGAATTTCATAAATTGAGCAAGCTCCTGCTTGTATTTATCCCTTTCTTGACGTGTTTCATTTAGGTCTTTTTCAATTTGTTACAGGTACTGCTCCAATTCAACTTCAATTCACCTGCAAAGCTCGCAGATGCATGTGCACTCTGTACACATTAAGTTGTGTAAGAGATCATCTAGAGTGAAATACATACTTTTCATAAAAGCAACTACAATAGAACATAAATACAACCTCGTCCAATTTATCTGATTGTCTCTTCCCAGTTCATGGAGTTTTTTTAGTACAAATTCAAGTTCTTCCTTCTCTACCTAAAATTAATTAGAGATATCAGTTCCAACTTAATATTTAGAGAATAAAACAATCTATCATATTAGCAGTWTTACACATCATGCAAGCAAATAACAAAAGGAAAAAGACGGGAAACCTTTAACTCAACATTTTCCTATTTCGAACTTGTAATCATATTTTTCAGGTTATCTGTATCATTCACTTTGTTCTCTTTCTCGCGGAGCTCCATTTGTAATCATATTTTTCAGGTTATATGTATCATACACATCATACAATTATGAAAAAAATTCCAGTATCTAGGAATGAGGAGGTATTTGGCAAATGGTACTGGGAGTATCAAAGTCATATAATATACTCCCTATACGAAAGTTTACACTAATCAACGCAATACAATGACTGACATAAATGACATACTTTAGAAATGACTATAAAGTCTAACTTAGTCCGAATAACTTGGATTTTAGCAATATTTGATGCCTAAGATACCAGAATATTCAGTAAAATAAACTYGGGCATCCGGATTTTATATACATTTGAGAGTAAAAGCAGGATTCCTTAAAATCTCAAACAAATAGGTTAAGCAATATGCATAACATCAACAATATTCGAATTWCCTAATTCTAAATAGAAATAGCCCTCAAATATTCAACTCAAATCGCCATAAAATTGACACTCAAACACTCAAAAATTGAAAGCAACATTACMAAAATCAATAAATCAACCACATTGTAATCTAACTAAAACCTCACTCAAAATGAGGAGGTATTTGGCAAACGATGCTTGGAGTATCAGAGTCATATACAATTATACAATAATGAACACCAAAATTGCTTGAGCCATAGTAGTCTAAATTACCAAAGCATTTATATTAATACATTATCGTGCATAAATATGAAAACGGAATCAAAACACAATTAATAATCAGGTTAAATTAGACAAAGAGTTGCAATCACAAACAGAGATTTGAGTGAGCCTAAACAAGAGCAAATCAGCCTAAAACTAAAAGGCACAAACTAAAAATTGAAACTTGAGACTGCAAATGCAAACCTGGTTTTATTTTAAAAAATAGAGACACTTACCTATAAATAAGCAGTAATGGCGAAAAATACTTGTATATATTGCTCTAGATTGTATAGAATAAGCAGTGATTTCAAGTCTTCATCTTTCTCATACTGAAATTAAGATTCAATATATATCAAATTAGCTTCAAAAAATGAAAAATTCTGTCAAAAGGAGCAACGAGCAATTAAGCAAACGCTTGCAGTAACATTCAGAAGTCTTGCTAGCTTATTAGCATGCAATATGTTAGCGAGCTTTGATCTRCAAGCATAATCAATTAGTGTCGTTCTCCTCAAACTAAGCCTTTTTTTCTTTAGTTACCAGAAAAGCCACCCTCTTTTATCTCCTATGATGAAAAGGTTTATTGTGTGCCTGATCGGGAACTTAAATTTCTCCTGGAACCAGTTGATTTAAAGGCCTCCTCTAATGGCCTACTTAGCTTCGCTATCAAGGGAAAACAAGGGACAAGCCACACTATGTCTACAATCCTATCAACCAATAGTGGAACAAAATGATTGATTGCAAGAATGCAAGATCCATAAGCAGTCAAAATACATAAAGAATCATACTTTTGGTTTCAAATTAGGAACAACAATTTAGTTTCAATATTTTAAGCATCAAACATTATTCTACAATCTTCATACATAATAATCCTATCTATTAACCATGATTATTATTTCCAACATGTATTAGACAATGGACTGCATTTTCATGAGCTTTGATATTCTAAGTGATATTTTGGTGATCGTATTAAAAAGGCGAGAATTAAAGCTTACCACTTTCCATTTTTTAAGAATGTTGTCGAATTGAGAGGTATCAAATGTCCGCTGATTTCAGCTTCTTGGTTCCAATACCTATTYATATGATTAATTTCAAAAACTAATTCAACCATTTTCTCAAAAATAATTATCCAAAATTCATTAAATAATTAAATTAAAATAAGAAAAAGGAATTGTGACCAGGAGTACCTTGTTTGTTCTGAACTCGGGCATAGCTTGTGATCAACATGTCCTGTGACTTAATCTAATTACCTCAAGGATAAAAATGGAATACAATTAATATGGAGAACTCCAATTGAAAATCAAATCCCCAACTCTTAAAACAAAATCAAACAAAAAAGGAAAATCAGAATCAAACTAAAAACAAAATAAATAAAAAATCAATACCCAACATTTCTCATTGAGAAGAACAATAACACAATAGTATAATACCAAGMATTGAATCATCATTCTTGAGAAACAAGACCCATTAAACCAACGTTGTCACCTCCATACACCAAATCAATCCTTCTCTCCATCTCCATTTAACACACATAGTCATACCAATTAACAATATAGTTGAAAATTCATTCCTTAAACCTCTTAATATAGTAAAACCCTAACGAATCAGATGACGAACTGAGCTGAATTAAAAGAGCTCAAGAAACCCTAACAACAAATCAAATTCTAAAACCTTAATAAGACYTAAATGAAATCCGAAAACAATTACAAAACCCTATTGAAACCTGAATTAAATTCGAAAACCCCAACAAACAACTCGAAAACACTAAATCAAAACACAAATGTTCATCCTCTTACCTAAAACGGATTCACAAATGCTAATTCAAAAACTAAACAAACAAAACAAAATTACCTCAATATTTATCTCCAACTTCATTCGCTCCCATCTCCAAACCCCAAGTCCAAGCTCGAACAACAATAAATCAGGTTGGCAGCCATTTCATCTCTCAAATCTACTCGTAATAGCAGGTAAAYCGCCATGAAAAGGAGAGAAGAAGGGTTGCAGTTGGTAAGTTGTGAAAAGCAAAGAAGAGGGAGAAGGTTTGCATTTTTAGAGAAGGAAAAGCACGGAAGAGGGAGAAGGGTAGCATTCATCAAAGCAGCAAGCTTCATGGAGCTCAAAGCACGAGGTTGAAGAAGGAACGAGGTTGAAGAAGGAGCTGAGGTTGATGGCAGCTATGTGCGACGCATGTGTGATATGGAGGGATGTTGTGGAAGTGAAATGAGAGTGTGGGCTTGGGGGATGATATCAGAATGTGGGCTTTGGGGGGGTGAATGGCGGGCTGGGCTCAGGAAGGAAGCTCTGGGTTRGGCTATTGCTGACGTGGATATTTGTGGGTCCATACTCACTGTTCATACCGTTCATATGAACAGTGAAGGCTTGCTCTCTTTATATATAGTATGGATTAGCAATACAAGGTAAGTTGATTTGTATATATTTGAGTTTTGATTTCTATATATTATTCTTAATATTTACGCCTATGATTCTTTCGATTGCTTAATTAAGACCGGAATTTGCTTGAATTACATTAAATTCAGATTAATTATGGACGAACGGATTTTAGGCACCATATTAATTTGATTAATTCGAAGTGGTCACAATCGTTAGGATAGGTAGCGATGCATGCGTAATAAAAATCAACTCTTGTATTGTTTTTAGTGCTCTTTCTAAGATCAAATCGATAGGCTCTTTGAATTCAACGATTATGATTTATGGAACTACAATGAATCCGAGTAGAGGCCGTTACATGCGGGTGGATTGGGTCAAAGATTTTTTTATACCATGTCCCGGAACCCACACTTTGGTTACTAGACCAAATAATGGGGCCATTAGTTTGGCACTAATGTTTCGAGCATCCATGATTAACCTGTATAGGCACGATGTCGATCCCCTTTATCGACAACACACCCCAACGCACTCATGTGGGGGATCAATTCAAAATTGACGTAGGACGTAGTCCCGATGAGGGCACACGCCTACACTAGCAAAAACTAAACTATAATAAATTTTCTTTTTTATTAAGAGAACTATAATCAATTTTCAAACGACTATAACTTCTTCATTACTTATCGAAATCAAGCATATGATCAGTCGTATAGTGGCTATCGAGATGAAAGTTCACCTCCAAGTGGAATCACATTAAAATGACAAGTGTGTTGAAAGTTATGCTCGATTGAAGTTGCCTAGGTCATCTAAAAGTGTTTAAAAAGCTCCTATACTTCACCAAAAGTGACACAGACCATAATCTTAAGCCTCGAACAAATCCAAAATGTGCCAAGAAAAATCCCAACCATGCTCATCAAATGAGTACCTATAAAACCAATCAAAATAGAAGAGAAAAGGTAGTAAAAACAATAAAAGTGACTGCTCATTTGAATATGAATATCAATCAAATCATATTAACCCTTGTGGAAACCAATTTAACTTCATATGAATATGAATATCAATCAAATCATCCACGAGCATAAATTTATCAATCGAAATCCTCAATATGTTGACTTCCTTTGCAACAATTATCCAATTCACCCATGATTGCTTTGAAAGCATTCAAATAGCTATAAAACTACCTGAAATATTAAGAAAACCGCAAACAAATGTATGCAGTAGAGCGCAAAATGGATAATTAATGCAAATGATGCCTAAAATGCAACTATATATATGAACTAATATGCTCTAATAATGCAGCCTAAAAAATGCTTTACAACTCTATATAAATGTGTTCCTTCAAACTCCCCCAAGATAAAATGTTGCTTGTCCGCAAGCAACAAAGACATGATTCTCAAAACATAAGTATGTTTCACCCAATAAAAACAACATTACAAAACACTTGTGATCATATTCTCACAATCAAAGCATCCAAATGATTCAATGCCTATCCAAGAGTAAAAACTATCTAGGCGAAACCAAACCTTATTTTAGAAAAAGAACTAGGAATCAAGGAAAGAGTTCTCAACGGTGGCACTCCTCTCTTTGTGGAGAGTATAAGATAAACTCGATCGCTCTTTGTCCACAAATATGTAAAGATGTGCATATGAATCAATTTTTGCAGCCTAGGTTACTAAAAAGACACCCTCCCAGACCATCTCGCCAATACTAATGTGCTTGAAAAGGAAAATAATAGCACTCAATTTACAAAAATCGACTCGATATGCAACACATACTCTTTAATCTATTCAGGATACTAAATCTAGAAGACACATATAAAAGCATGATTATGAAGAAGGTCTTTATTAAGCTTGTAATGAGGCTTTGGGTCGAGGGTAGGATAAAATTTGAGAATATGTGAGCTAGTCCATCTTAGAGGAGCAAAATCAAATAAGTGACATAGACTAAAGATGAGACTAAAATAATTCCAATCAACTCCAAACTTAATACTTCATTCGTTTCTTTTTAGTTGCATCAGTCAACATTTTACGCTTGYCGAGACATAACTTTGGCCCTTAATAACCAAGTATGGAAAATAAAAAAATTATAAAAAGTTGATATTAAAAAAGTATTTAACGAGAAGAATCTAATAAGATCCCACTTGCCTATATTTTTTTATTATGTGTAAAGCTCAAAACTTAGTCAAAGTACTTTCTGTGAATAGTGAAAATGTCAAAGTGATGAAATTAAAAAAACGGAGGAAGTACTACAAAAAACAACCAAACAATTGAAAAAAACATTGTGTCGTCATCAAATTGAGATAGATTTATAACTTGCAAAAGCAAACACGTAAAACTGAATGAAAGAATTGAAACTATTTTTTTTTGGATTTTCGATAATTTTTTTCTTCTTTTTTTAAAAATTTGTTTTCCCCTTTTTTATTTTTTTAAATTGTTTTTCCTACCTTTCGTAAATATTTTATTAGATATAGACGATGATGATATGACAAGCTAATAAAGCAAACTTCAATAACGAGGAAACAATAATCCACTTAACTCCAATAATGAGCTAAAACGACGATGTCAACAACAACATCACTCACAACCTAATCAAAATGCTCTCCCAACCTAGACTTGAGATACTCAAATGAAGCCAATAAGGTTTGTATTGTGGTTTATCATGAAAGAATAGGTAAAAGCACAAAATAAGGGATCAAGTGAAAAATCTTATTTCTAAAATCAATGCTATACAACTCCTAACAAATGAGGGCCTTCTATCATGCTCATCACRCAATTATACAGCTAGTTAGACTAATATCAAGCCAAGATCAAGATAAGCGACATGTCAGGAACTAAACACATAAGAAGAAAATAATAAGATAGAAACCAAAGCTCAAATCCTTACAAGTTAAACTCTTCCATGTTGCACACAATAGATGATAAGGTTCAGAAACTCAAGTTTTATTTATGCCAAGGAATCGGAAAAGAAACCAAAAGTTTACAATGACTAGTTTTAGTAATCACAATCTGAAAATTTAGGATTAAAACTTTAAARTATGTATTAATGGATATGTAAGAAAATTAGAAATGATGAGAAATCATGGGAAGTGTGAAGCATAATAAATCATAAGTTTCAATATTCGAGTTAAAGGAAAAAAAATTATGCAAAAGTTTCTTAAATGCTTGAAGAATAAAGGTTCAAATATTAGACCTGTAGTTTTAATTTGATTTTGCCACTAATCTATAATAATTTTGATGCTTATTATGACAATGCAGACACACAAAACTTTTAGGCCCTTAACCTTTGGGGGCCTACATGGTTATGCATATATAGCACACTAGTTTAGCACYCGTGCGTTGCTCGATTTATGTATGAAGCAGTTTGTTTTTTCAAAAAATTAAAAATTAAAAGAAACATTCTATCAAAAATAATAAAGGAAACATTACAATTTACAACTCAATAAAATATATTATTCAAATTTCAAATTACAACCGCTTAATATATTTGTTATTTTGCAACTTACTATAACCATTTAATGTTTAACGTTAATAAATTTTTTAGTTTTGGAGGGAATTTTTTTGAAATTTCAAATTTTTACAACCGCTTAATGTATTTGGAAGACAACCCCAAAGGTCGGATTATTTTGAAATAATCAAAAGGTCGGTTTATTTTTGGAAGACCACTGAAAGGTGGGATTATTCCTGTTAATTTTTTCAAAAAAAAAACGATATCATTTTTTTTAGTTTTGGAGGGAATTTTTTTAATGAGATGTTAACATGTGTCACATGCTGATGTAAGCGGGTTATGTTAAAAAAAACTGTAGATATTATCCGTGGGCGCCTTCTATAGGAGCAACTTGTATTGTTTTGTTTGGCTTGAATCGTCTTGCATGGTTCGGAGTGATGAATTTTAAGGATAGGGATGAGAATAACAGTAACATAATTAGATAATTTCTGGTCAAATGCTCAGTTTTTAAAAAAAATTAAAATACCTGAATTAAAACTTGACTTTTAAATATAAAAGTATTAGAGTTAAACCTTATATGTTTATTTTCCAAAGCACATTTATTAACTTATCATCATTATTAATATATTTTTTCCTTTTTGTATTCAATCATTAAATCAGGGAAGTTGAGAGGGAAAATTGGAAGGGAAAAATGAAAAGGTGGAGATTACTTTAGTAATACGGAGTAGTTACTAGATTGGTATCGCTTAGTCATGCCCCTACCTAACTATGACAATTGTAAATGTTTAAAAGTACATAGGGTGGAGCTAAGGGTGAAACATCCATGTGTATGAAGGGTGAAATACTTGGTTACGAAGCTGTGTAAACCCAACTTTGATACCTATGACTTTGAAACTCAAGTATTGTGTGTGAAAAACCGAAGTAAATGTCTTTTCGAACCATTTAAGTGGGTTTATATTCACTACTGTTTCATTTTGTGCATATGATTAAGTAAGTCTAAATGTTAGAACTAAAAATAGTGTAGACTATTCGTTATGCATTAGATACTGTTGTGTACATGCAAGATGAATAAATGTGGAATCGAAGTCTACAAGAAGACGACATAGATTTAAAAAATGAGATGATATTGAACTTTGACTGCTATGCATATAATTATTTAAAACTCTTTGACAAATTCTTTTTACAAACTTAGCTCCATTTCAAAGGATAATTTGTTTTCAAGCATGTCCCATGGAAAAAGAACTAGACAATTATAAGTTATAAACTATCATTTAACTAGAARATTGTCATTAAGAGACGAACAATATTAAAAGAATTATTGATCTTCTAGAGTTATTTCGAATGTCACAAACCCGTAGTGGTCTAATGGAAGTATGRCATGTATCATGTCCCAAAATAATAGACAATCCCTTCCTAAAATCAATTAATACTACTATATTCCCTTACAAACCACCTAAAGTACATACATAATACTCCGTAATTGAAAATGGATCAAATTCTTGTTTTGGCTTGGATAATGAATCAATACCATATTCCCTTTGCCCCAAATCAAAGGTCCAAAAAAGAATTAAAAAGAAAAAGATTTCTTGAAATTTCTCTTCGGATTCAACATCGTGGTGGAATATGTATCCCCCCCTGTTTCGGTCATGGAATAGATGAAATAAGTAAAAAAATGAATTTTTGTTCAAGAATGAAATCTTATCGGAACTGTCCATATCCGATTCATCCTTCGGARCCCTATCACATCCCGGATCTGATGAAATAGGATGAATTGAGACGGTATTTTGTAAATACTTAATTATCTTGAATATAGTAACCATTTCTTTATTTTCCGATCGCCTGGAAGGGGCAAAAGAAACATCTTGTTGTTTCTTCAACAATTTCTGATCTCTAGTGGACCTCTCAGTAGGATTTGAACCCAGATGAAGTTCTGACCATCTGCCARAGAAAAAAGAACAAATARATCTTGTAGGATTCTCAAGAAGTTCTTCGATTTCTTCCGGAAGCAGATGAATAATCATCTGCTTCGCACGTTCCGTGAATAGGTGAGGCATTAATAATTTTTTTCCCTTTTACTACATGTAATAATTATGGAAAGAAAAATAATGTTTTGTTTGATGGGAAAGAAAAATAATGTTGACTCTCCCTAATAAATAAATCCCACATTCCAATTGTTTGTACACAATCATCCAAGATCAAAAACAATAAATAAATAAAATCTAATCCAACAAAACACATCACACACATTTTTTACACAAATACTTATAGTTGTTGTTGGTTCTGTTCTGTTTCTTCTTCCTTAACTCATTATTTTTCTTCACCTTCTTTCTTTCTTTCTTTCTTTCTTTCTTTCTTTCTTGCATTCATTTCTCTCTCTTCCTTTTCTTCTTCAAATAAAACCAGAAAAACAAAAAAACCCACAAAAAAGAATTGAACTTGAAGAGCTCTAAATCATGGTTTCAACAAGACGAAGTAGTGGATCTAATGCTTCAAACAACAACAACAACAACAACAACAACAGTACTAGTAGCACAAGCAACGATACCACCAAGATTAACGGCGGTGCTATTACCAGCAACAACAACAACAACAAAAGATCTTCTGATGATGCTAATGATAATCAAAATCATGATGATGATACTAATAACAATGATAAACCCCCTTCACCTAAACGTGTAAAGGTATTGTCTTTCTTTTGTTTTTTGGGTTAATTTTGTTGTTTGATTGTTGAATTGATTGTTTGAATTTGATCGGAATCATGGGTAGGTCGAAAATGGAGGTGGGTCGGAAAAATCGACGGCAATCCCTGAGAATTCTAAGGAAATGTGTGATTCACCACTCGTAGATCCCGTTGTTTTTGCGCCGTTGGGTTTTTCTGAAGCTGCTCCGATTAACGGCGAGGATGTCAATTCAGCTAAACCGGTGGTTTCTGCCGCTGTGGATGCTCCGCCCGTTTCGTCCCCACCTGTTGCTGATGGTGAGGTTTTTGCTTGGAAATTTTGAAATTGTGTGCATTTGCTGTTTGGTTTTGTTGATTTTGGGGTTTTGTTTGGTAGGGAGTACTCCAATTGTGGCGGAACAAACTCGAAGCTCGTTTTCGCCAGTGAGGAATTATCAGAAACAATTGGGCTACGAGGCTTCTGCTACTCCTTGGTGCAGGCTATTGTCTCAGTTTTCTCAGGTAATCTTTAATTTGAATATGTTATTCTTTTGAATTGAATGGTACTCATGTGAAATGGGTGTTTTCACTTTTTTTTGTAATGAATAGTTTGTGAAATGTGTTTTCTTTGATCAGTAGTTTGTGAAAATGGATTTTCTTTAATGAGCAAACTGGGAAATGAGTTTTTTGTTGAAGAAAGATTTGTGCTTGAACTTTAAAGTGGATACTGTGATTGTGTTCTTTTGGGTTTGGTTGGCATTCTTGGTTTAAGGGCGAGAACTGAGAGTGATTATTGTTATGCAGAATGGCACTATAAATATATCAGCACCTATTTACACAATTGGGTCAAGCAGACAATGCAACTTCATACTGAGAGATCAAGCGGCCAGTGGGATTTTATGCAAGATTAAACATACTCAGGTACTTCTTGTTATGCTTTGTTTCTTAATCAAGTTCYAATGAAATGCACATCATATTATCTGCTGGCCTGGTATTCATATGCTGTGAAACTGCCCTCAATGTTTCTTTGATTTTTGTAAGTTTTGGAAATGAAGTCTCTCTAATGTACTTGCAGTATGAATAYTCATTGTTTGYTGGTATTATCAGYGTGAAGGGTGCATGATTGGCGTTCTTGAAAGCACAGGGAGCAAGGGAACTGTGTTTGTAAATGGGATGAKTGTCAAGAAGAATACTAGCCGTCTTTTGCACTCAGGGGAYGAAGTTGBCTTTGGAGTGGCGGGAAGTCATGCTTACGTATCCTTCATGTGTTTATTTTGTCACTGCATATACATGTAGATGCTGTTTAGTGGTGCTCTATTAAGTTTTGTTTTAATTGAGTACATGCCCTTTCTCTGTCGTTAGTTTTGTCCTTAACTTATCAAATGTGTAGATTTTCCAGCAACTTATGATGGATGTTACTGTAAAGGCATCTCTGTCAATGGGAAATGCAGAGGTTCATGGTGCTGCTGGAAAGTATTTTCCTGTTGAAAAAAGAGCAGGAGATCCGTCTGCAGTAGCTGGGGCTTCTATATTGGCTTCTCTTTCAAATTTGAGGTCCAATCTGCCTCATTGGAGGTCTTCAGGTCTGGGCACTCCTAAGACGCACCAAGATAGCGAGCTTTCTACTCATGCAGTTATTCAAGATGGATCAGAGGCTGAGGTTGATGATATGGAAGGCAATTCAACACCTAATATGGAGTGTGATAAAATCACAGAGGTTGGTGGAACTAGCAAGAACCCTCCTCTTGACTGTAACACCGATGGCTTAGAGGGAGGCAATGTAATATTCTTTTCAATTATATTGCTTTTTGAAGGCTTATATTGAAAGTTTGCATATGGGGGGTTTCCAGCGATTAATCATTATCTTTGGTTGATAGGTATTAGWTGAAAAAAATGAATTGACAAGGGGCTCACAGCCAGCATCAACATCTGGTGCCTCTCTCAGATGTGCAGCATTCAAAGAAGACATCCGTGCTGGAATTATTGATGGCAGTGCAGTTGAAGTTTCATTTGATGACTTCCCTTATTATCTGAGGTCTATATGTTTTTTATTCTGTTAATCTGTTGCTATTACAAGTTGGATGCATTGCATTTTTACATGGGCTCATCTTTTTTGTAATCTCTCTTCTGTTTTTGTTAATTAAATGACTATTCTAATGTTTTCAGTTCCAATTTAACAGACCAGCAAATTATTCCACAGAATGCTTTTATTTCTCATATTGTGATGAATATATCGACTTTAATCCTTCTGGTTTGACTTCTGCAGTGAAAACACTAAGAATGTGCTGATTGCTGCGTCTTACATACATCTGAAGCACAGAGAGCATGCAAAATATGCCTCAGAGCTACCTACTGTTAATCCGAGGATTTTACTTTCAGGACCAGCTGGTGAGTTCTAAAATTATATCTACTATATTTTTGGAATCGATAGTTTGTGTAAAAGTGTGAAAGGTCTTTACCAAAGTTTATGTGCAATGATGCAGGATCTGAGATATATCAGGAAATCCTGGCAAAAGCATTAGCTAAGTACTTTGGGGCTAAACTCCTTATATTTGACAGCCATGCCTTTTTGGGTGTAAGTACAATTGACTACAGACAAGTGACAACCCATGATTATGTATTATTGTTGGTGATTAACTGAACTGTTTGTCTTTCTGTGTAGGGTTTAGTAACAAAAGAGGCTGAGGTTTTAAAAGATGGACAGAATGCTGAGAAAACAACCAACCTCACGAAGAATAGCCCTGGTTCTGTGGAATTGGAAAAGAGTGGGTGTGTTGTTATTGAAGCTGATGCACCAAGTTCTAATATACATTCCACTCCTACAGATGCTCAGCCCAAGCTGGAATTTACACCTTTTCCTTCCAGCTCGTCTAAGAATCACACATTTAAATTCGGTATAGTTTGATAAGATTTTCTTTGACTGTCTTATAGCCAATGTAAATAAGGGTATATAATATTCTCCTATTGTTTTTACTCATCTGATAGTACCTTATCTGGGGAGTGGTTTGGATTTAAATGTTGATTGTACAGGTGACAGGGTGAGATTTATGGGTTCAGCATCTGGTGTTATATATTCCGCAGCATCTGCTTCAAGGTATGATGTCCGAATTAAAAGAATTGTTTTTACTTGAACTATATTTTTTTCTTTTCAGATGGATGATCTATATACTATTGCCTAGTGACATTTCTTTCTAGAATATTTATATATTCTATATATATTTTTATTGTAATTTAAACTTAAATGCGCCTTTTATGAAGACATTTATACAGAAYAGCTCAATTGTAATTGACGTAGGAAATCGTTCACTGATGCAGGGGCCCAACATTTGGAATGCGTGGCAAGGTTGTATTACCTTTTGAAGATAATCCACTTTCTAAGATTGGTGTAAGATTTGACAAATCAGTTCCTGGTGGTGTTGATCTTGGAAACGTATGTGAAGTTGGTCACGGGTTCTTCTGCAATGGTATTGTCTTGCTGTCTCCTTTGACTGCTCACAGGGCTAGACCTTGTGATGTTTTCTTTCTATCAACCTTTACTATAAGGTTTTATGTTTCCCTTTTGTCTAGTTCATGATCTTCGGTTGGAAAACCCTGGCATGGAGGACCTGGACAAATTGCTCATAAATACACTATTTGAGGTTCTATCTCTCTCTCTCTCTCTCCCCCGCCCTCCCTCCTTGTTTAGTAGTCCACTACCTGTTTTTCATACTTGAAAAAGTTGCTAGGCTTAAGAATTTGTTGTCTATTGTGTTGTTGTTTTTTCCCTGGTCTCAAATGAATCTCTAGTCGCCGTAATCATATTGGAGTGTTGAATTTTGGATAACGGTGGTTGGAAATTCGGTACTTGAGATGAAATGAAGAATCTAAGTTTAGCTCATAAGTCATACCTGCTGATGAACCTAGTGCATGTGTTTGCTTTATTTATATGGTTGTTGGCCCATGAAAGTATTGATACTTATGACTGGAGTTCATAGTGATGAATTATGTTGCATGCAATTTCTTTTTGGTGCTGAAAATGAGGGTTAGTTTTATTTGCAAGGCTTACTAGTTGCTGCTTGGAGGGTTATACTGTCTGTCTCTGGTGGACAGTTAGTATTTGTTGCTGAATTTGTGTAGGCTTGAGGCACAGGTGCTTAGCAGTTTGCAAGTCTTTCAACCTTGAATTTTTGCTATGAAATTTGGAGGTTGTTAGATAGCTTATAGCTGTGCAGTTGGTAGTTAGTGGACAAAAAGGACGGGCTGGAATCTGATGTTGTGTTGTTTGCAAAATGTCTTGCCATAATATCTATCAATCAATCATAGCCTTAGTCCCATAACTCCATAAGTGGGGTCTTGCCATAATAGTGGGGAAATTTTTTTAGTGGCTTTTTAAACACTATTTTCCTGCTTGGTCGAAACTAGTGTTTAGAATTGGCTTTGTAAAGAACATAATGTGTGGCGCAGCAAGCTTTGTCATTTGTTTGTGATTCATTAGTCGTCTCTGGTGTGCTAGTGTATAACTGTATAGTCTATGTTCAAAATAAATCATTCTTTGTCAGACTATCTTATTGTTTGACACTGTTGATCTGAATTGTATTTAGGCAATAATCAAACGAGAGCAGAAGCTGCCCCTTTCATTTTATTTATCAAGGATGACAGAGAAGTCTATTGTGGGAAACACGGAATATATTCAACTTCAAATCAGGCTTGAAAAAGCCTCCATGATAATGTTGTTGTGATTGGTTCTCATACTCAAAATGAAATCGTAAAGAGAAGGTAGTGACTTTTTTTTCCCCTTTTACTTTGTTTTGGGGCTCCTTTCTTATGTTTGTTTCAAATATTTTGTAGTCTCATCCTGGTGGCTTATTCTTCACAAAGTTTGGCAGCAATCAAACTGCTCTTTTGGACCTGGCTTTCCCAGTAAGTGCCATTTCCCTAATTAATTTGTGTATGTTTGTATCATATATTCATATTATAGAATCAATAGCGTTGAAGAAATTATTGCAGATCATAGTTATAAGTAGAACTAACTTAAAATGTTTTCATCCATCCTCCCACCCCCCACCTCCCTGAATGAACTGATAACTTTTTGTATCAAACTCTTTCAATAGTTTTTGTGACATTTTTGTGTTATTGAACCTATGCCTAGTTGCTTAAATATGGTGTAATCAAGGTATTACATATTAGGGTTATTTATTTCCTTCTAGATATCGAAAACTTGTAAAGTGAACAATGTCAAGCCATTTAAGTGATCTTGGCCCACTGTCTAGCTCTTACACATTGTTTGGATATATGGAAGGGGAAAGAAAAGGATGGGAAAGAAAAGAAGGGTGTTAATCTCCCTTGTTTAGTTGTTTGGATAGAAGATTGGAGGAAGGGGAGGGAGAGAATGTATCCATTTACCCTCCTTCCTTAATAAACATAATCCATCCAAAATTGGAGAGTTTTGGAGGGGAAATTGAGCTCACATTTTCCCTGCCTTTCTCTTCCCTCTCCCTTCCCCTCCTTTTCCTATATGCTTGCTATCCAAACAAAGCGTTAGTGAGTGACTGAGGTATTTTTAAGGACTATATATATTGCACCTTTTTTAAAGTATGATGATCCCTCTCTCTTAAAAGGCTATTGAGTTACTCATAACAAGTAAGGATCTTCAAATTGACTTGGTCGTTACTATGTTTTCTGTGGCATTACAAATTTCTTCTTCTGTTCATACTTGATAATATATTTCTTCCTCACATTTTTGGGGCTGTACTTTGATCTGTTTCATCGCACCTGATACTCATGTACAGCTGTTAATTTCTTGAAGGTTTGTTGGAACCAAGTTGTCAGTGTTGATTTTGCTTTGGAATATTTTAGAAGAAACTATTGTTAACATAGACCTTTGTAAATAGTGATATCTTTGTACTGGTTGTACAATGAGAGGAAAATTTATTTGTCATAGAAACGGGCTCAGTATTTATTATGTAATCCTGAGGTGGCCATTGCATCAAGGTCTGCTCAACATGATTTCTAAAATCTCTTCCAGCCCTTTTCCTAAGAATGATCTCGCAGTTTCACGTCTCTGGCAATCCTTAACCCATACTTCTTGCTTACCAAATTTGGACTGTAGAATCTTCATCCTAATATTAGCATGAAGGTATAGACTTGAAGTTAAAAAATACATGTGATGGATTGTGTTACAGAATTTTTTTTGTTATTTTCTCAAATTTTTTACTAGACAACCATTTTTTAATAAAGTATCTTTGCTGGAGATGTATCTTGGAGCTTGCTTTAATGACAATTTGACCAATTGGATAATTGGTGACTTGTAAAGTAATTTTCTTTCTTCGTGTTTTTTGGATTATTGAATCTGATATTATTATCATGGAGATTCGGTAACTTGGGCTCTGATGATGTGTCTTCATTCTAGGTCTTGAGCTCTTCTTTGTCTGCTAGACTAGTGGTTTATGTGTTTTACGAATCAGATTGATTAATAACTTAGTTCAAACCATTTGATGGTGGCTTGGGCTATAACTTTTATGCACGATTTCTGCTATTGGATAAGTTTTTAGGAATGATTAAGTGCAGATAAGAATTGATGAGAAGGAGGCATATGGTCTATGAGGCACTAAAAAGGCTTCATCGAAATAGCTGTTTTTCCAAATAAAGTCACAATTCATCATGCGAGAAGGGTGTATCTGTTCCCTTGAAGTAATATGGAGGCTATCCGTGTCACTCCTGTCTAACCTATGGTCTTGATACTACTGTGTATCTTGCTTTTGAATCTGTCAGACTTTGTTTCTCTCACTATGATTTAGTGTTAAATTATGCAGTAAACGTACATCGGATGAGGGCTACTTCTATGGCGAGTTGGAAGATCAATCTAGAACGGAGATACTTGAGAACACTTAAAATCAAAGAGAAATCTTAGGCCAGAGCTCTGCGAACATGTGAGTACTTTAATGCCAGTATTCTGTTTGATGTTAGATTTAGTTGGTGACTTGGCCTCCTTTAAGTATACTATACCGAATGATTGGAAATCTTCGGATTTACTTATGAGCATTATTTATGTTTTACATCATTATGGTTATACTTCTATGGTTTCGACATACATATATTTTTGTTGCAAAGTTGCATCTTGACTGTGCTATCATGGTATATAGCGAGTAAAACAAGACTTGAGTATTTTTGTGATCGCTAACACTAGTTTTTTTTGGCATACATTTTAAGAAATGTTTAATTGTGACTTGTTTTTATAACTTATAGGGTTTGAGCCGTAGTGGGATGAATGTGAAGAAAACTGGAGGCATTATGTGTCAAAGACTTGACACTTACCAATGAGAGTATGTCTTCCCTTTGGTAAGATATTGATCTATTGTGCTGTGCATACTGGATTACTGATAGGTCTATGTGGTGCAGAGTGCACGAGAAGGTAGTTGTTGGGCATTAAAGCCAATCATCTGAATGCAGAGTTCCTCAACCCGAATCTGATGCAAGGCTTTGTTTTGGTTACTGAGAGGTATTTAGGTAATAAAGACCTATTTGAATCTATTGTTTTGGACTGGTGTTGTGTTGGTCTTGACTTTTGTGAAATGCTGGCAGCACCTCAAATTATGGGATTGTGTACTGCAGTCTATTCAGAAGAGTCAAAGAGCTTAAAAGAAGTTACTGAAGGTTTGTTTTGAGTGTTTTTTCTTTTTGCAGTTGTAATCTTCCTAGCAATGATACTCTTGACATGTATTTAACTAAGAAAAGATAAAGCTTTATTAATGTATGACTATACTTGCGTATTATTTTGACACTGGGTGTTTGGAAAAATGTTAGGATGTAGTTACGGAAAATGAATTCGAGAAGCGGCTTCTGGGAGATGTTATTCCACCCAGTGATATTGGAGTAACATTTGACGATATTGGAGCTCTTGAAAATGTCAAAGACACACTGAAGGAATTAGTAATGCTGCCGTTACAAAGGCCCGAGCTTTTTTGCAAGGGACAGTTAACCAAGGTCGGATTCATTTGTTTTATTTCTACTCAATTTTATGATCCCATATTGGCTGTTAGCTAAATCATTTTGGCCGTAGTTGCTCAGTTTTTTTGGTTGATGGTTGTCTTTTCTTTTCCATCTGTGGAATGTCTTTCTTGAACACTACATTCTGATAACCTTTTTTGGTTTAACCCTTAGTTTGAAAGGTGAAAGAATGGTTCCCCATTGCCCACTAGTTTGGTTTTTTTTTTCTTTTTTTTTTTTCCAAATTGAAATTTTTGTAAGGTTCCACAGTTATATCTTACATTGTGTAGCTGGCTGGTCTGTTTGAACTTTTTTTTTCCCTACCATCCTACTTGTCCACTTTGTTGATTTTGGTTGCTTTAGAATGAAGGATATTTTCTCTCTTCCTTTTCAAAATGACATGTCCATTTATCTGTAACTTTTCGCTTTGTTCATTGTTTTCTACCTCCTTTCATCACTTGCCTGTTTATGCTTGTTATTTACTTCCTCGGTTTTTATTTCGAACGAACATAGAAAAAGTGTGGTTCTTAATAAAGCCAGAGAGAGAAAGAGGGGGCCCTTTGTATAAGATAAAGTATATGCAGTGTGGGAAAATGTGAAGGTGTCTGAATAAAGTGGGTAGTAAAGTGAGGGTAATGTCAATTTTCCCAAAGACAGGTCGATGATTGTTTCCATATAAAGTAATGTTGCATTTATTATGACATTTGTAAATGAGGGAATGCGATATCTATTTTGAAATGGAGGATGTATTTGTTCTTTTGTTAATGGTAACTATTGCAGCAAAATATAAGATCCTTATGCAACTTATGGAATGACTGTGGTATGATATATGCATGATGGCAATTTTGTCAGAAAATTGAAATAGAGACTTAGGCTCTGTTTGTTCCTTTTGGTGGAAAACGTTACGTCGTTGGATGTAGAATAATATATATTTTTCAAAAGGCAGCTTTGATATTTTCCAATGTAGTTTTTCAGAATCCTCACTTCCCTTTTTCTTTTCCCCTTCTTTACATTCTTTCTCCTCCATTTGCGCTCCCCCCTACCTATTCTTGCATGGAACATTATAATCTGATCAAAGAAAATAGATTTCCAAAATTCGAATTGTATTCTCCCTCGTGAAATGATTCATGGATATTCAATAATCATGTTCCGATGAAATTGTTTTCAAAATTGTGCCTTTTGTATCTCATAACAATTAAATTGAAGGGGCTTAATCTTTAAAAGCAGTTTTATCGGACATTTTGGTTTCAAGGGGGCATAATCTAATGCGAATTTTATTTACCTCATACCATGGCCCTGCCCCCTGGGGGGCTGGGGTCCTTTGCGTCAGAGTGCCTTGCTTCTCTCGTAATTTAGCAGCCAGTCATGAGTCGTGCACTCTTCCCCCCTCTGCCTTTCATGCTGCTGGCTCTTTTCACAGTTTTTTTAAGGTTGCTCATCTTTCCGTGCAAAGTTGGTTCACCTATTTATTCCTGCAACTTGTTACCAATTCATCTCCAATGTTGAGTATAAGATCTTTATTACCTCATTCATGTTGAATTCAACTAATATCAAGTTGAATCATGTATGGATGCCTTCTAAGGTGATAAACCAACTTAAATTATGAATTGAGAACGTAGATTACTATTGTGAAAGAAGCAAGGGTATACCTTCACTTTTTTGGGCTCAAATATGGCGAAATTCTCGTGCATCATGAATCCTTTCTATTTCCTGCTTGGCTATACTGAGACTTGTTAGTTTAGGAATTATTTTTACAAGTATTTTGTATCTGTATCGAAGCAACTTCCCTGTCCTCTTCTCTTTCTTCTTTAAAACTTCATCTGTGGGGGTCATTTTAACTAACAACTAAGGTCCCCTCTTATGTTTTCCTTGGGAGAGTTATCTTATTTAACCTTGGTGGAGGAATATGTGGATATGGATCATGTGAGCTTACATTTGTTGTAGGGGATAAACCAGTCACACTTTGGCTGGCTTTTGATTGCTGTACATCTTTCTAGTACTTTGCTTTATCATMAGAGTTTTACTGCTCTATATGATTATTTTGTTGTGGCTGGATAGAGTGTGATTGTGTTTTATGTATTCAGCCTTGCAAAGGTATTCTTTTGTTTGGACCTCCTGGTACTGGGAAGACAATGCTTGCCAAAGCTGTGGCCACTGAAGCTGGTGCAAACTTCATAAATATATCGATGTCAAGCATAACTTCTAAGGTTTGTGATGAACAAGCACTCACTTACCTTCTTGGCCTTTATATGCAACTCTAATGCTGTTTTTCCTCATCTGTTTCAGTGGTTTGGTGAGGGTGAAAAGTATGTGAAGGCTGTTTTTTCACTTGCTAGTAAAATTGCTCGCGAGTGTTGTATTCGTGATGCAAGTAGGTTCCTTTTGACTTAATCAATTATTTCCCTGCATTTAGCAGAAGGTGTTTTTTTTTAATTAAAAAAAAAACTTGTTATCATGATTGTATTTGCTATATTGCATGTTAGGTTGATAGCATGTTTAGGCGTAGGAAAAATCCTGGAGACCATGGAGGCGTATGCGTAAGATGAAAAATGAATTTATGGTGAATTGGATGGCTTGCGACCAAAGACACAGAGCGAGTATTGGTTCTTGCAGCCACACTAAGACCCATTTTTGACCTTAGATGAAGCGTCAATCCGTAGACTGCCTCGGAGGTGATTTTTTTTTTTATTTTTTTTATTGTTTCTATTTTCCGATAATATTTGCTCATATTTAATAATTTTTTGGCACGGGTCGTCATCTAGATGAAAAGATTGATTTTAAAATACGAAGTATAAAAAAATTGATATATGGTAACTAACAACTAATAGATGTAATCGTAACAATGTACCGCATGACCTACTGTTTTATGTTAATGAGAATTTTAATGTAAAGTTTTTTAAGCCTGAAGTTTGGAAAACTGAAAAAGCACACTAACATTTTAGGAATGCTGGAAATGTATATTTATTAATTATAAATATTTTCTTTTATGTGCTTCAATACTAGTTCCTTGCATTGTTTCTGTATAGAATTGTCGATTTGGTAGTATAGACCCTCAATGTGTCTTGGTGGACCTGTGGTTTCTGGCAGACTGATGGTTAACTACCTGATGCTCCAAATCGAGCGAAGATTTTAAAAGTAATATTGGCAAAAGAGGATCTGTCTCCTGATTGTTGACTTTGGATGCAATTGCCAATTGACTGATGGATACTCCTGGGAGTGATCTTAAGGTTATAATTTTATAGTGGCTTATTGTTATTTTGTAATTTGATGGAAGTCCTCCTACGTTTTGACCACAAACATTTATTGCAACTCCTGTGTAGCTGCTGCAACATCGTCCTATCAGTAGAGAGAGAATTCTTGAGAAGAAAACAGGTTGGGATTCGCACTTGAACATTGTTGTAATTTAGCCCAATGTGTTTCTTTTTGGTTCATTAATTGTTTGCTAGTTTCCTTTGACATTGTTTCTCTCAACATATTAATATTATATACTAATATATATTTATATATATATTTATTATTATATATATATATATATATATTATATATATATATATATATATATAGTATATATATGTATATATATATATATATAATATATATGTGGACAAGTGCCTGAAACTATCTTCAGGATATTCTGTATACGTTTTTGTATTGATAACTGATGTAATCCTACATAAAACAGTAATATTAATTTATGGAGTTTCTTTTTGGGCAAAATCATTCATTGAAGTTTTGAGGTGTGACAATAACTTATTGTGCCAGTATAGCCAGTAAGTGTGGTTTTATGTCGGCTGACTGCCTTTTGGAGGGATTGCAGGAGAGGGGAAAGGTGATAAGTATAAGCAGATTATATGGGAATTGCCTTTGGATGGTCAAACTGAGCAATTTGCACCCATCCGTGTTTGTTGGGACTTCAGTAGTGCTATCAAATACTGACAAGGCCACTGCTGAACTGTAATGTCCAAACAGCTACTTGCACCAGCATGACCTGACCTAAACACTCAATTTTATAGCTCTGCAATCGGTTGAACTTCCTGTTTAGAGTGTAGACTGTCTGTTGGGTTAAATAACATGTCTCCAGGGCCAGAATTAGAAATATCAATAGCAAGATTTTGCTTGTGGCCTCGTTTCACATTTTTTCTTAGAGAATAACTATTGTCTCTTGATATTGTGTCCTGCCATGTCTTTCTATTTTGATGCCATCGGGCCTTTTCTTGACCAACTGTCTGCCTGTTTGACACGTCACAATCTCACAACTTATTGTGTTCAATCCTGTTCATGTATKCATGTTTTACTCTCTAATTCTCTCACCCATAAATGGTTAACATTTATCATTTATCCATGGGTTCTTCTATCTTTTATCATTAATCATGGTTAATTACAATGCGTTTCTTCTTGCAAAAAAAAAAAAAAAAAAGAGGAGTTAAATGCTTTTTCTTGCAATAAATGCTTGGAAGTTTTTTTTTTGTATTTTTTGGCAAATTTTGCTTTTGTAAAAATTTTAACTAAAACATCTATTAATCAATTGTGAGGGTGTGAAGTAACATAAAATTACATGTTTTACTGTCTCAATTTAATTGGTGATTATCCATGACCTTTATGTGCATTCTCACTGTATTTAGGAGCGAGCAACAGCTTTAGCAGCAAGTCAACCTCTTCCGCCTTTGAATAGCAGTGCTGACATCCGTCCTCTGAATATGGATGATTTTAGACGTGCACATGAACAGGTAATGAGTTGCCTCTGCTACATTTACATTGATGCTGTAATTTTCTTTTTTGATGAATGTCTTTTTTTACTTGATTCTTCCTATCTTCTGATCCTCTCTATTGCTGACTTAATTGTTTCCATATTGAAATAGGTTTGTGCTAGTGTGTCGTCTGAGAGTGTTAATATGAATGAGCTTCAGCAATGGAATGAGCTCTATGGTGAGGGTGGTTCGAGGAGGAAAAAGGCACTCAGTTACTTCATGTGAAAAGTATGAAAAAGGCACTCAGTTACTTCATGTGAAAAGTATTTTTTGTGTGTGTGTACAAAGGGTTCGTTTCCTTCTCCCCACCCCCCCTTCAATGTCTCTCTCTTTTTCCTTCTCAAATCTGTAGGTCACAAGCTCAATTAGAAGCAAGTTAATGCAGTTGGAGCCATTTGTATCGTGTTGTGAAGCATAGCTTCTTCTGAGTTATAATTTTGTCCCTGGTCTTAAGTTATTCTTAGAATGATCTGTATAAAGAGGGACGAGTGCCTATTGAAAGTTTTGGCGCATTGCTTCCCTTTGTTATATTCTTCACACCCCCACAATGCTGTGTATTATTTAGAAAATTCTTAGGAGTGTAAGTCACTGAGGTTGAGTAAACTGAGGAAGTAAAAAATAGGAATTGAGTATATGCTTTACAGTAGTTAACCACATTCATCATTGTTACAAGCTAATGATAATGCTTACTGTTTAATCTTTCGAGCCTCTCTTATATTTCGCTTGTGTGTTTTTAGAGGGGAAGTYTCAACTTTATGAGCCCTGTAATGTTTCATTGAATACATAGATGATGTACCATCCATGCGTTCGAATGCTCTAGTTGAGATTATTTGACAACATCAGTATTTCATAGCAAAATGCTTGTAATTTATAGTTATACTTCCTGCTTAACTCCTTTTTCTAGCCGCAAGGGGCTCTATAATCCCTTTGATGTTTGTTACTCTTTAAGTCTTGATTTCATTTTTATGAATCTCTCTCTGGTTTAAGTCTTGATTTCATTTAGCTTGAAGTTAGATATCGAACTCAAGCGAAATGATCATTTTGCCTAATTTCTCTTACTTGTTCCCTCTCCTCACATATAATCCACTCATTAAAGTTGATAAAAACATACTCGTAAAAATGAAGTACGCAAGTTCATCCAGGTTTGAAGATAGAGCAACAGGTATGAAAATCCACCATTTTCAACAGTTTACAAGATGAAACTTTTATTTTCATGCGAAGGAGAATAAATGCTATAGATGAGTTGAGCAAATGAGTACAACTTAAACATGAAATATGAGCAAATGGGATTATTATGATTTGTTTAGGAAATAGTAATTTTGTTTTCTAAAAGGTATCAGACTATCAGTATGAACTTATGATGTGAGTCTAATTACTACGAACGCACATGTCACAGTAGTGTCAAAGTAAAAATCCCTCAAAACTATATAAAAATAAATAAAAATAAAATAAGGAGATAGAGTGAAATTTTATTGCTTCATCTCAAGGTAGGCATGGGCCGTGTTGGGTCGGCCTACGTGCCAAACCCACAAGCCTATTGCCTTGACATACCGTGTTTATATGGACCAAGGCAATGTTGTGTCGTGTTAAATTCGTACCAAATTTCTATAAACAAGGCCCTTGCACAATCAAACTCACGTGTTTGTGTTGTGCATCTTACCTTGTTGATAATTCTTGTAACATATAGCCTTTTCTCTAAATGGAGTATGCCCATGTGCGGGTCGACCCATTTACTCATACTAAGGTTTTAAAATGTTGTTCACAGTTTGTCCATGACCCGTTGTCATGCCTCTCGTATTGTGTCTTGTCGACAATGAGCTCGCGTTGGAACAGGCTCAACTCGTGACTGTTCAACCCATGTCTAGCTCTAACCTCGTTCGGTATTTTAGGGATCAATGGAATATTATAAGAATCAAATACAAGTAAAATAAGCAATACTCTCACTACTCATCTATTTTAAAAATTAATAAATTAATGAAAGAAAAATTTGCTGAAAACTACTCACTTTATTCAAAACTTTAGAAATAACTACCCACTTTTTTATAAAAAAAATACTACCCACAGTTTACAAAACCTTTGTTAAACACTACCCACTTTGGTTTTCAGTCAAGACAAACCAGTTTTTCGAGCAGTTTTTTGACACTCGGCGTGTGGGCCCCATTTCCCTTTCTATTTCCCTCGTTATAATCCCGATTGTGCTTCATTCTTGTTCAATTGAACTCCCAAAAAAACAATTTGTCACTGCCATTTTCTCTTCAATTTTTTTGCCCCAAAATCTCARGTTTTATTCTCATTTTCTATTCTCCGATCCCTTAATTTCTTTTCCCCAATTAGATTAATTTYTTCAATTTTTTGGTTTGTGTTCAATTTGTGTCGATTTTTAGGGTTTATCATTCTCTTTTTTGTTACTTGATTTTCATCTAATTTAATTAGTGTTACTTGTAGAATRTTGAATTCTTCATACCAGTCTCCAATTCAAATTCCCACATTTTGTGCTTGTGGTGTTCCTGTAGCATTGCGTTAGTCATGGACTTCAAGGAATTGCAATCGAGCAAGTGGAGGGTTGAAAGGTTGTGAACTTTGGATATGGGTTGACAATCCCAAACAGGAATGGCAGAAGTTGATTATAAATCAACTTGTCTTGGAAAAGCAATTGTTGCAGAGGGAGATTGATGATTTGAAGGTGAAAGTTACTTCTTTGGAGGATGAAAGGGTGAAAAGTGAGAAGATCAATCATAAGCTTGCCAAGAAATTATAGAGGATGAAGGTTGCAAGCATTGGTGGCAGAAGTGATAGTGTCAATTTGAGCTGTTGTGTTGTTTTCATTTTTCCCCTTTTCTGTTTGTTTATTCCACTGTTGAAGTGATTGGTTGGTTTGGGGAGTCTGTAGCACATTGCAATTTTGTTAATCTTGTTATGTAAGCCGTGTGCATTATTATGTAATGACTATTCTTATTTGAATGAAATTGGTTATCTTCTAATTGCACCAAAAATACACATGTTTACCAAAATGTGGTGCCTTTTATTGCACCTATTTGCATTAATAGTACCAAGAGTTGTGCTTTCAATGAAGCACAATTACATCATTTGACTGTACTTAATATATGTTCATCAAAATATTTTGTGCCATACTGACTAGTAGAAAATGTAGCTAATAAGTTCAATAAGTTACATAATATGAAAGCCTTAATACTAACAAGAAGTTCAAACTAAATAAAGTACTTGTCAATAATTTTAGTGAGTTTCTTCTTCTTTGGTTTAACTGTTATCTTGGATCTAGTAGGGGCCACTGGAGACTTTGATGCAGGAGGTGCTGGTGGTGCTAAAGATGGTTGAGAAGGGTTGCAACTTTCTGCCTAGGAGCTTGACCTAGCAGTTGACTGTTGGGTTGGCTTAGTAGGTGGTTGCTGAGATGGTTTTGGAGTGGACTTCTGGTTGGACTTGGAACCAGACCTTGTAGTAGCCTTGACCTTGGCTTGTTTGTTTGGCTAACTTGACTGTGTTGGGATTGGTGCATCTTCATTGTCGAACTGGCTGCTTGATTCCCCTAAATGTGCCATTGCAGCCTGCATTGAAAGAACACGATTATGTTCATGTTTGACAAATATGATGACAGACAAGGTTTATGTGATTTTACAAGAGCAACTAGGTTTCTGGCTTGCTTCTTCTTGTGCTGATGCTTAGTCCACACACTCACAGACAAAGGCCTTCCACCTAAGTTCTTTGCTTCTCCTTCCTTTGGTTCATTTCTACACTTCGTCGTGTTGCATCTAGACTGTTTGCATCTTGAACAAGTGTTTTGCTTCTTCTTTAGGTTTGAAGGCCTACCCTACTCCTCTTCATATGACTCTCTTCTCCTTTTTTTGCTAGATGGCCTTCTAGGCATTTTCCTAACTCTAGGAGGCAGTGGTTATGTCACAACAGCAACATCCTAATGTAACATTCTAGGCACAAGTTTGACAGAGTGGTTATACACTTGCAAGTAGGTTGCCTTGCTGTAGTAATGGTGTACATAGTCAGCATGATTCTCTCTTCTCTTTATGATGTAGGCAAAAGCATGGGCAAAAGGAATTCCATTTAAAACCCACTTGCCACAGGTGCAAGTCCATTCCTTCAAGTCCACAACAATAGTGTCATCTTTGTGTGGCACTTCCCAGTCATAGGCACTGCATTAAGTGACTAGCAGTCATGTGCCTACTTGCTAATCCATTTGAACTGATCCCCTACATAGGGCATCAATCTACCGCTCACTTTCTCAGCTCCATTGTGTTGTTGACTTATTATGCACAAAAGGTACATCAACTTGTTTTGGTGGAATGAAAGGGTTGTTCCATTTGGTGGTGGTTTTCTTTGCTTTGACAGGAGATCTGGTTTTCTTTGTGAGGGTTGTTGTGATAGGTGGAAATGAGAGACGTTTGATGAAAAAATAGCAGTTTCATYTGCATCTATGATAACATCTACTGGAGGGAAAGCATTTTTTATTCTTTGGGCTTTTTCTAAGTGGGCTAGAAGATTCCAACTTGACTTTAGGCCTATGAGTACTTGTACCTAAGTCAACACAACTCACCGACTTACTAGTTGAGTTCGTCCTACTTGTTACTTGTGGGGTCCTCTATTCAAACAACACATACACATTGACTYTGTTTTTCTCATTTCTCCCTTCAATAAGTTTCCTTACATCATCATAATTTTGCAATTGAATCCTACCATTAACTAGGTTTAAACCAGAAGCAGCAAACCACATTGTAAATTTAGTTGGGGTTTTCCCTAATTTCTTCTGGTAGGATAGCATACCTTCAGTGTTCAAAGTCTCAAGTCTCAACAGTTAACCCATAGACTACCATACCAAACTTGACATCAACCTTACCACCAACATACACCATATCACCCTCACTGACTTCGAATTTACCCCCAACAAAGAAATTGATATCAATCTAAGGACAATTCTCAAACCTAAGTAAATGAGTGAGAAAAAGAAGTTAACAACAACATTGCAGCAACACAAATTAATCACAAACTTAAAACCGACAAAACAAGAACACAACAGATAACAACGAAGGTGAAAGACATGATTTTTACCCAAAAAAACCAACAAAAAAAAAACAAAAAAAAACCCTAGAATTAGGGTTCAGTCCAAAATTCAACAACAACAGAGAAAGCTACACTATGATTAACTAGGCATTTAGGTAAAGCACAAAAGAAGGAAAAAAGTGGGTAGACTCGTGTATTTACAAGTTACCAGYCGTAGAAAGGTCAGAAGTTGAATCCACATTCTTCCCCTTGTCCAATAGCTTCGACATAACTTACGCGTGGAATGCAATTACTCAATAAAAAGAAAAATAAAGTAAGAATTTACAGTGAAATGAGGACAGAGAGAGGAGATTGGAGGAGCTAGAGAGAAGGAAGAACATAAAGGAAATGAGATGAAGGAAACGAGGGAGACAGAAGAGGGAGATAAAAAAGAAAGAATTGATTTGACGTTGTTGGTTAGGATATTAATGTTTGTAGATTAATTAAATATATAGGGGTAATTAGGTAATTCTATAGGGTAGTAGGATTTTTGGGAGGGAATCATAAAAATCGTGGGGCCCATTGCTCGGAAAATTGGTTTCTCTTGCCTTAGAACCAAAGTGGGTAGTGTTTTATAAAGGTTTTCTAAAATGTRGGTAGTTATTTAAAAAGTTATAAACAAAGTAGATAGTTTTCAATAATTTTTCCTTAATTAAATTCCCTTATTAACCAACACTATTTACTTGAGGAATACTATTCGAAGTCCACTTTTACTAAAATCAAAGTYCACTTTTCGTGTAAATTTCCCAACACGCCCTTCCTCCAATCCCCTCCCTAACCACCCAACACACCTCACTGACAGGCTTGTCGCGTACCTATCAAAAATAACCTATTAAAACTAACTAATGTAGCTAGTGGTAACAGGGTCGAATCCACAAGGAAGCAGCAATTAATTATTAATTAATTAAAAGCATCTAGATTAGTAAAAGAACCTTTGTTTGAGTTATTTTAAGCTACAACTAATTAAAGCAATGAATTAAATAAAAATAAACTATAATAAACTAAAGTTTAGGGCTATGGTTCACTATAGTTAATAGCAAATTGGCATCAACAATTCATAACATAACATAATCAAACAGGAACAAAGCTCTCTCGAATCAATTGAACCATAGAACTACTCCTAACCGTATCTCTCGATCTAGGAAAGTCTCATTCTACCTATTGATGTTGATCTTGTTYTAAGTCTCAATCGCTAGATCTAGAGACTTGTGACTAATCAGATTAAGCAATTAAGTCGGGCCCTACRAAATTGATTAACATGAATAACAATCTAATAGGAATTTGATTAAAAGCCAAGCCATGAATTGAATCAACCAATTATTAATCAATCATATTGCTATAGATCCCCAATCGCTCTAGAAATTAGACTACTCGCTCATAATTAAATTAAACATGATGATTGTAATTGGGAAAGACATAATCAAAGTAAAGAATAATTAAAAGCAATAATAAAAACCTAGAATAATTGAAAGCAATAATCAAGAACCTAAAAATAATTCAAAGCAATAATCAAAGCATAAACAATTAAAAGCAATGAGAAAACAAATTAAAGAAGGAAAATAATTACCAAAGAATGATTGCAATTGATGAATGAATGATTTTTATTGAAAGTACCAAAGTTAGGGTTCTTCACAATAATACCTAATTGGGGTTTTTTCTCTCCTTGAAATTAATTATGGAATAAAAGATAATCAAAGAATTAGGATTTCTATCCCTTTAAACATCAGAAATTTTCTAAATTAAACTAAGCTTGCTAAATTACAATCATGCCCTTCATTAAAAGCCAATTTAAAACCGACTTAAATGAAAAAATCGAGCCTCGAACCGATCGGATCCAGTTCAGGCAGCTGAATTGTCCGTCTTCTAGAGGCCATATCTCGAGCTCCGGTGGTCCAAATCACGCATGTGACCTATCAAACCAAAGATCTCGAAGTCTAGTTTCCAATGCAGCTAGAATCGCACCAATCYGAYGAACGAAACATAAGTTATGGTCAAAAGAGTGAGCATGTATCAACTTCTTTGTGTCGCTCCACTCCTAGCTCCTTGCCACTTCTACTAAACTCCGTAGTGCTTGCAAATAAGCCCCGAAATCACTCCAAATAAATGGAAGCAACCTAAAACTTACTCAAACACTAAACAAACAACATTAGTAGCAAAGAGGGCCTTAAGAAGGCCAAAAACCATTCGATATAGCAAGAGAAATGGGAGAAAAACYATATATCAATACAATACATCACTCACCCAACACCAACAACCACCACCCAAGGCACCCTACCACCAAAAACCACCACCTGACACCACCCTACCACCAACAACCACCACCCAATACCACGTAAAAAACATGTGGACTTTGAATGGCATGGACGCCTTGCATAGGCGTCCAGACCATGGTATGGACGCCTTACGTAGGCGTCAAGACCATGGTGTGGACGCCTACGCAAGGCGTCCATACCATGGTCTGGACGGCTACGCAAGGCGTCCATGCGTTGGTGGTTACGAAGGTGGAGAATCTGAAGGGCAATATGGGAAGTTAACACGAAATGTGGACTTTGATTCCAGTAAAAACGGACTTCGATTAGCAATCTAGTATTTACTTAAGTAGTAACTAGTCTTTTTATGCACGCTATGCGTGCAGGCAAAATTACTTTTGAATATTGTATTCAATACTATAACCCATTCGCAATTTCACACTTTTCCGAAATTCTTACTTTCATTTATGGATATTAAGGCATATAATTGTGATTATATTACTGCGGAGTAAATTTTTTTTAAGTTTGTAATTGAAAAAAATATATTATTTTTAAATATTTCAAATTCATGATGAATTGTAATTATTGATTGAAATTTTGAATTGTAGTAGTTAATGATTTTCAATTCATGGTTAATTGTTTTATAGTTAATTGGTTGATAAAATTAATTGGATTATTAACTTAATTGTTGTGCATTAATTAGAGTTGATTGAATATTTTTTAGGAATGTTTATTTTGTTTTGATAGTTTTTTTTAATGTGTAAGGGTATTGTAGTAATTTAAGAGGGGATACCATTGCTCCCCTTTCCTTATGTAACTTAGATCATTAACGTTCCATTTGGTAAAAAACTAATAATTAACCTTTGACATACACAATATTCAAAATGAATTATAAACAGTAGATGTTAAATTTGTGTAAATTTGATACTTCCTCCGTTTTTTAGTTGCATCGRTCAACAATTTATGTTTGTCGAGACAAAACTTTGACCATTAATAACTTAATTATGAATAATAAAAAATTTATAAACATTAGATATTAWATAGTATTTAACGAGACGAATCTAACAAGATTTCACTTGAGTATATTTCTATTACGAGTAAAGTGCAAAACTTGATCAAAATAAAATAGTAATATTTTTAAAGTGACGCCTAATTTTTTTGAAGGACAAATTCGACATAGAGAATATTCAATATGAGTACTTCCTCCCTTTTYCATTACTTGCAACAAAGGAATATTTTATATCTCACAAAAAATACCCTTTTGTTGCAACTAATTGAATAGGAACGAACTCAACGAAGCAGTAGATCTGTAGATGCTTGTTAATTTTATTAGTGAATTAATTTCACTAAAAAAATCATACGAATACACTGTAATAAAATTGACATCATCTCTATTCTCTCTGATAAAAAATCWGGGAAAATAGAATTAAACAACACATTTTTTTTAATCCAATTCAAAAACCAACACAACACAACACAACTATATAACGAAAGTGAACTTGATCACAATCTTCAACACAAAATCAACCAACAATGGCGTCAACAGCAGATCTAGCACTGGCACCACCACCACCAACCACAACCACCTCCCACCGCTCACCAACCACCGCATCCTCCGCCCTATTCGGCGACGCAACCGACGACACAACCCCACTCTGGTTCAAACCCACCCTCTTTCTCTCCCCCAACTTCGACTCCGAATCCTACATCTCCGACCTCCGCACATTCGTCCCTTTCGACACCCTTCGCTCTCAATTGCATTCCCACTTATCCTCCCTCAAACACCAGCTAGTCGATCTCATCAACCGCGATTACAACGACTTCGTTAATCTCAGTACTAATCTTGTTGATGTCGACTCCTCTGTTGCCAGAATGCGCGCTCCTCTGTCTGATCTTAGGGACAAGATCTCTGGGTTTAGGGACTCTGTTTATGACTCGCTTGTTTCGCTTCAAGACGGGTTGAATCAGAGGACTCAGGCTGCTAATGCTAGAGAGGTTTTGGAATTGTTGCTTGACACTTTTCATGTTGTTTCCAAGGTATCTCTCATTTTGATTGCATTTAATGTATTTGGGGTTTAACGTGATTAATTTTGCTGAATTGGGTGCTTTTCTGCTTCGATTGTGTGTTAATGTAGCTACTTTTGATGATCTTTTAGTTTCTTTGATTGCTTTTGGTGTTGTGATGGGTAGTTATATTTTGGTTATCACTTGGGTTTTGGTTTTTGTGACAAATTTCACTGTATTGCGTACTGTTTTTGCTTCGATTGAGTGTTAATGTAACTGGGGTTGCAGAATTCATGCACTATTTTGTCCTAATCGAAAATTAATGTATTTGGGGTTTATGAATTGTGTTTTTTGGGTTCTTTTTGTAACTGGGATGTTATTTTAGTGCTTAATTATGACGAATTTTGTGCATGATTTTGCTTTTATTGAGCTGGTGTATTTGGGGTTGAATGATTTTCAGGTTCATAATTGATTGTGTTATTTCAGCGCTTACTTATTTTTGAATAAAGCTTAACTAAACATTAATCGATTTAGGTTTAATTATTAAGTTTTTTTTAATTGATGTTCATGTTAAGAATGGAATTTCAGTACTTAGTTAATTATCTGTTGAACATTGTGCGCTACTACTATTCTTTCTATTTGGCTTATATTGAACATCAGTCTATAGTGTAGTTGCTGCAATTCTCTATTCCATTTGAAAGATTAAATGAACATTGCATATAGCCCTTCTGAAAAATGTGGTCTTACCTGGTTATATAATCCTGAAATACAATCTCAAATTTATACATTAGGTTCTGGAAAGAAAAAGAAAAAAAGAAAAGAAAAAAGGAAAGCCAGAAATTACCTGTACTTTGGTTTTGCTCTCGGTAGTCCATGTTTTATTGTAGTTTGGCCTAAAATGATGGTGTGGTTTATTTWCTGTTGTTAGGTTGAGAAGTTGATAAAGGAGCTACCTAGTGTTCCAGCTGATTGGTCCAATGGTGACATGAATAAATCTGAGACGAGCCAATTAAGCAATGGGGTATCATCTCAACAGTCGGAGAACGATTTGAATGTAAGAGAGACTCAAAGCATGCTTCTAGAAAGGATTTCCAGTGAAATGAACAGGTTGAAGTTCTACATGGCTCACGCAAAGGTCTCTAAGCTCTTCTCCCTTTGTCTTATCACTGTTTTTTTCTCCCTCTGGTTGGCTGGATGTCTTTGCTTTATTCGTGGTTTTCCAAAACAAGATTTATGGTGCTTCTGGTGTATTGCTTCCTTATTCCACCCCATTATAAATTAGGACTAAAGTAAAGAAGAATAAGAATTGAGTTTCCTGATTAAATATGGTATCAGTTTTGATCATTTGGCAGCGCTTGCTTTTCATATGCATGCATTTGAGTGAAGAAGGGTTTCACTGCTTCAACCTCCTTTCCTTTGTATGGGAGCCACCAAAGTTTCAATTCTCTAATTTTATTGACAATAGGAAAGAGCATACCTTAGTTTTAGAAAGTGGGCCTCGAGAGTTCCTAGGGGCAAGGCTCTTCCAAGATCAGGCTCTTCCAATTCAATTGTACTGTAATTTTTCAGGCGAGACGCACCCACCTACTAGAGGCTCAAAGAGGCATGTGCCTTTTCACTTTTTGGCAAATAGCTTAGATGTGAGTTATGATTTTATGAATTAAAAATTATAGAAATTTCTTCAAATTAAGACTTGACTTCCCTTTACATGTTGATTTTGTAATTTGTGCAAAATCCCTAGTTCAATTCAATTGTACTGTAATTTTTAAGACCTCAATTTAAAACCTCAAATAGGTAAAACCCCAATCGCTGTCAAACTAATCTTGTTGATGACTGTAGCGTGAGTGTGTGTTAGAAGAAACATTCCAGCTCCTTAGCTTTGTGCCCTTTGGTCTTTCTTTACCTGTCAATTTTCATTGTTTTTATAATATTAACAGCCCTATAAGAACTACAAGGTTTTACAAAAAAAGCTTTTATCAATTTTATGTATAAGAGGCTCTTTSACTGAAAATTTAGCATCATAAAAACAAAAATATTTTATATAAWTTAGGTTTGCCTCTCTAAGAAACACATGCGTTTTCGCATTGCACATCGCGCCTAGTCTTGAAGGTGCACCTTGCACCTTTTAAAACTAAGGAGCATACTTCATGGTGTTCAGGCAAAAGCCCATTAGAAATTATTATAACATTATTGGCAGTATATCCATCATCCACATGTACAGGTACATGTTTTTATTGTCAATCAAGCACCCTAGCCCAAGATTTTTTACTTGTACACTACTCTGGATGAGAAGCCCAGACCCTCCCCTCTCWGAAGATTATTGTTAAGTAGATAGATTAAGTAGATGGATTATACACTGCAAACAAGCAGTAAACAGGCTAGTGTACCATATATAAAGAAACTAAATTTTGCACACATAATCTCTCTCCTTTTTTTTTTTTTCCAGATAAGGTAGACGGGTGGGCCTTGCACCACTGATCCCATCTCAGGGCTCAGTACTAGGGGAAAGGGGGAAACCAGCATACTGCTGGGATGAGGGATCGATCCCGCACCAACGGTGGGGAAAGTGGGGTGACTCCCACATGAGCCAACCTCAAGTTCCCTTTGTAGTACTGTAGAACAATGAAAAATGAGCCCTAACTTTTTGACACTAGCAGGATGCTTGGACTCAAGAATAAATTAAAAATTGGAGTTTTAGMTCAAGACTATTCCATGTAGAAAAAAAATTGACTATCAACACTAGCTATTGATACTAGAACCTTTTATCATCATGTGTGGAAATAGCATGAAATTCGAGTATAGGCCCTAACTTGTGAGAAGTCAATGTTCTTTGTAAACTATAGTTTTTCATTTTATTTTACTTTACTTTACTGCAAATAGTACCTTAATTATTTAGTACCTTATAACATTAAGGGTCTGTTTGGTAGGGCGTAAAACATTTTCAACTGAAAATAGTTTTCAGTGAAAAACATTTTACAATGGAAAACTCATTTCCATACAAGTTTTCCATTGTTTGGTTGAATGGAAAATGATAACAAAAAAAAAAATCTTTAAAGCAAAATATGAAGCAGCTTAATTATATTCCAAAAAACAAAAGCAGCTTTCATCGACAACCCAGGTTCATTATGACTACTATTACTTGAGTTACTGTAAGCCTTGGAATCGAAATAAATTAAACAGTGGAGATAACTCTTAAGCAATCATCATCTTCAAGAATTGAAATCAATTGAATTTCCTATAAAAAAAAAACCTCCTCAATCAAACAATCATCCCATAATCATCAAGAATCAAAATTCAATCATTCAGAAATCTTAAGCAATTAATAATAATCATTCACCTTGATTGCTGCCATGATCTTCATCTTCTTCCCAAATTGATTAAATCAATTGAATTTTTTAGGGTTTTCGAAATCTTTGATTGTGAAAAATGAAAGAACTTCGAGAAAAGAATTGAAGAAGATGAAAGTGCGAATGTGCGATTGGAAGTCTAAGATTGATGTAACTTTTGATTATCATAGTTTGAGAGATTAGAGAGAAAATGTTGATGATTTTTTTTCAATTTGAACTGCAATGTCGTAATATGGGAAGAGAGAGATGAGACAATGGAAAATTGTTTTCCTTTGATTTTTGGAGGAAAATGTTTTCAATTAGGATGTAAAACAATTTTACACCCAAGTTTTCCATTTTATTTTTTCACTCCAACCAAACAATGTAAATTAGGAAAATAGTTTTCAGGGAAAACATTTTACACCCTACCAAACACTCTCTAAATTATACTTCGTATTTCTATAAGTTGGCTTGTCCGTCTGTTGTATGTGAAGACATGGGCCCCACTAAACGGCAAACTTATAGAATATGTGATTTTGGTGGCAATATCTAGAGAAATTGCAACGTTTTGATAGTTACTTTTTTTTAGATTAAAAAAATATAAAACAATAACATATTTGGTGGTAAGATGAAAAAAAATGAAAAACTTTGATGTTAAGATGCAACTTCGAAATTATAGGATCATTTTTTTTTGTTATGGAACTGGTAGCTTTTCTAATAGAAATGATTAATTATTAATTTTTGGGTGGAGAGATTTACAAAGATTTTGCCAAGTGTCCATCCTGGTTTTTGGYTTGGTTTTTTAGTTTGACATAGAAAAATTAAAAGTTAAGGTTCTAACTCACAAAATGGTAAAAATGGGTACTTCTAAGAAAGTTTTCCTCCGTATGTAAGTAAAATTTTGGCAACTCAGATGTTGTTAGCTATGGCAAAGGAGGGAGAAGTATGCCATTCTTATTTAGCACTACTAATCGATTGTATCAATGGGCTTAACCTGCTTATGTTGTCATTGGGATAAAACTATGAAATAATGTCATTTATGATTCTTTTTATATATTGTCTGCTCATTGTGTTCGTCCATTATGGCAGTGCAGGACCTACCTTTTATCCAGAACATTGAGAAGAGATTTCAAAGTGCTAGCAATTTGTTAGATGAGAGATTGGGGAGTTGCTTTAAAGATGGTTTAAAACACCGAGATGAAAACGCAATATACAATTGCTTACGTGCTTATGCTGCCATTGATAATACCAGAAATGCCGAAGAAATTTTCCGCAAAACCATTGTTGCCCCTTTGATAGAAAAGATTATTCCTCATGGTTCTTCGGGGTTGATTGGTGTGGCCTCAGGTGATCAACTTGAGACTGATTTTCAAGAAATTAAACAGTGTATTGAGAAAGACTGTACATTCTTGTTGAGAATCACTTCAAGAGGTATGGCATTCTTTTCAGTATTCTAATAGATTATTGAGTCAGTGTTGCAAAGTATTTCCTTTTAAGCTGATATTACATCTTTTGGAATTGCTTAAGCTTATTTTTCTACCTTATGATATTTGAAACTGCTGCTTACATCTGTCTCTGTGGTTATGGTGAGTTGGTGATTGGGTTTTTCCTTGGAATATTTATTCATTCTTTTGTTTCTTTACATTTTAATTTATTCAGACATTTACTTACTGTCCTGACCTCATCTGCAGTGAAAAAAATTTTCAATACTTTCTCTGATTTGAATGCTAAAACTTTTGCTGTTTTGGTATTCATAACTGCAGATAATACAGGCTTTCATGTATTTGACTTTTTGGCCAATTCAATTCTCAAAGAAGTTCTTTCTGCAATTCAGAAAGGAAAGCCTGGGGCCTTTTCACCTGGAAGGCCTACGGAATTTTTGAAAAATTATAAATCTAGTTTWGATTTTCTGTCTTATCTGGAAGGTATGAATTTATAACCCGTGCTTCTTGCTATGTGTATACTTTCATTTCAGAAAACTGCATAATTTTTACCATCTTTTTAAATTTCCTTTTTTTAATTGCAATATTATTTCGTTAAGGTTACTGCACATCCAGATCTGCCGTTTCAAAATTCAGAGCAGAATCCATATATGTTGACTTCATGAAGCAGTGGAATCTTGGGGTTTACTTCTCATTGAGGTATCATATGCAATCTTGATGTTTACAAAATATGAGAGTTATTTTAATGGTTTATGGAACTAAGTGACAATTCATTTCTTCTTAGGTTTCAAGAAATAGCAGGAGCATTGGATTCTGCACTTGAGACTTCCAACCTGGCGTTGGTGGAAAATTCGCATCATGCGGATGTCAAATTTCCAGCTTTGACTCTGAAACAAAGTGTTATTCTCTTAGAGAGTTTAAGGTCCTGTTGGGGTGAAGATGTGCTTGTCCTGTCTTGTTCTGACAAATTTCTCCGTCTGTCTTTGCAGCTTCTATCAAGGTTGTGCTAGAGGGAGAAGTGCCCTTTTTATATCTATTTTGACAATTAGTCTGTGCTTTCTTATAGATAATTATGTTGCACAGGTATTCTAGTTGGTTATCATCTGGGCTCAATGCTCGAAAACTAGGTCATGCAAATGCAAACCCTGGATCTGAGTGGGCGATCTCTGCTGGACCTGAAGATTTCATTTATGTATGTACGTTCTTTATTTTGGTTTCTTGTTTATTTGTGCTTGAATTGATATTGAGATTATTGGTCACATGATATGGCATCAAGCTAACCCCTAGATATGGTTATCTTAAAGTATCTCACTACATTTGATATATGAAGTTATTAAGAAAGACATTTTTTTTATTATTATTTCTATGCGGCTCATGTTAAAAGAGAGAATAATACTGCGGCTCACTTAGTGGCAAGGTGGGATACATCTTGATAGTTTTGAATATATTTGTATTCTCTTTTCCTTAAAAATGTTGACTTACATTAATAAATTTACTCGTTCTTTCCTTTCAAAAAAAAAAAAAGGTCGCTTTTGCTTKGCAGGGCCTATAGCTTCCATGTGCTGTGTAATTTATTATCTTTATGAATTGAAATTGGGGTTCTTTAAAGGCTAGGGTCCAAGATGAAGATTAAAGATGAATCAAAATAAAGTTTATGGCAGCGTGGCCTTATGCTGTTGCCAGTATGCCACCTCCTGTGTCTCTTGATTATGTATCCATATTGCAYTCTTTACTTTATGAGTTCATTGTATCAGATATCTGGCTTGCATGTATAAGCATAATTGGATTCGCTCTATTTTGATTCAGTCGAGTGGTGTATCAAAGTATGTTGAATTGAATTTCAGGTTATTCATGATATTAAGCTCCTTGTGGATGAAATTTGTGGTGACTATGTTGGACTCGTCATGGAGCTTCTATCTTCCTGCCCCTCTGAAGTTCTGGATCTCATCAAACTGAGCATATTGCAGAGTGCGAAATACTTGGAGTGTTTGTCTCCCCCAGTGATGAAATTGATAATAGATGTGCTGGTTGAGAAGTCTGTTGAGGTGAGCTAGATGTTTTGTTTCTTAATTTGAACACAAGGATTAGTTCAATGATGGGATGTGGTCTCTTAATTCAGATTCCAGAAAAATCTGGTTGAATATAGTCTGAACAGGTTAATGTAAAGATTTTGTCTTATACTAAATTGCTACCAAGAATGGTCACTGTGGTTCTTACTTTTTACTTTTTTAGTGATTTTTTTCTTATATAGGCATGAAAAAGGAACCTTGCCTTTAAATAAGAAAATGTAGCAAGTAATAAGGATTAAGGGATAGAGGGAATCACTTTTTTTGTGAAATGAGCTGTAATTATACCTTTAAAAATGGCCTGTCTAGTGTCAATTGGAATTTTTAGGTTTAATGTTGCAAGTATAGAGGGATAGAGAGTCACTGTTTTTTGTCAGAGGGGTTTGGATCTGTCAATTGAATTTTTGTGGGTTGAATGGTGCATTGGTGCTTTTGCATTATATATCCATCAGCTTTCATATTTTTTTCTTAACGTTTTTTGCTTTCCATCCGGTTGAATGGGTTGGTTTCGTCGGTATAGGAATTTCTGCAGTTTGTTCGTATGTACACATGGTTGGTGTCAATTTCTCGGTTTTCTCTGTGTGAAGCGCATTATCTATTTTTTTTAATAATTTTTCAGTTTTGAAATTAGTTTTTAATTTTATGGGTGATATGAGTAAGGTTCAATCAGTTTTTCAGGTTGCACCCATTTTTGCCGTGTCTAAATGTGATCYGATGAAAAGTAATAATAACAAATCATTTTGGCATTACTCTCAGTTTAGTCCTTCCAACTCCCCAGCTGAGTATGCATGATTCCTGGTCATATGAATTTCCCTTGTAACTAACTTGTGTGCTGGRCTGCTAGGCAATAGGCATCATAGAACGAGTGGTTGAAGCAAGTAATATCTGAGTTTGTTAAATTATGCTCGGAAATTGTAATGGTACCATGCAAATTAAAAGTCTATTTATGTAGAATGATCTTGCATTCTTAGGCATTTAGTCCTAATGTACACAATAATTTGAATTTTAACGATGAGGATTTCATTGGTTTATTTTGATAGCTATAAGGATTAMGGATCTACATGGACCATTTTCTTCTATGTTTCTGATAAATACTGATTTTCAATTCAGGCCTTACGTCAGTTGACAGGCATTTCTGCATCATTTAGGGTCACCAACAAACCTCTACCCGTCCGGCATTCTCCATATGTTTCAACATTACTTAACCCTGTCAAGGTAATCATCCTTGAATTATTTAGTTTCTTCTTCACCTGGTTATACATAAGTTAATTGTAGTTATTGATGTTGAAATCAAAGCTGAGATTATTTACTTTGTGCATCATATCTGGCTTCTGATACAGCAATTTTTTTAATTTAATATCAGATCTCATTAAGTGGGCTTCATGTGTTCTGCAAAATACTAACTAATGAATTATTTTCTGTAAAACAAAAAATCAACTAGAGCCTTGTCTTTCTTGTTTCAAGTTCTAACACACACACATACACCAAAAAAAAAAAAAAAAAAAAAAMMAACCCACCCACCCATGCTAATACACAAGAAATAAACATTGCACCCCCACAAGAAAAACAGTATACGCCAATAAAAGGGGAGCTAAATATGAATTTTTCATAGAGCAAATTAGAAAATGCTTTGTTTCACAGGTTTTCTTGGAGGGAGACAGAGCTATGAGATACTTGGATGATGCAATGAGAAAAGAGCTCTTGCGAGATACTGTATTCGAGATCACCAAGAGTTATAATAAGATGGCCTCTGATTTAGTAAAGGCGGTATGTATTCCAAGTTTCCATCTGGCATGAAATACATAAATTATTTTAAGATCCTGATATTTGAAAAAAAAATTATGACTTGAATTTTTGTTGTTTCCCTAGGCAAAGAAAACCGACAATTCACTGCTAAAACTTCGTCAAGGTGCACAAAAGCGAGCTGGAGGGAGTTCTGATGTGGCAGAAGGCTCAAATCCTAATGTAACTAATACTGAGAAAATTTGCATGCAGTTGTTCCTTGATATACAGGTGCATACTTTTTTTTAGTCCTTTTGTATACCAAATAATACTTTCCTTTCTATTCCCCTAAAAAAAAAAAAACTTTCCTTTCTATTTTTATGTTCCTGTTACACCAAATAAAATAGGGTATTCAATTGGGCAAAAGATGGGATTACATATAACGCGCACTCTGATATAGTGTGGTCGAGTTCATTGACTTGTAGCAATAATGTATATCCTGAATGCGGGTGCTTTAAAAGATACTTCTAGTCCAGTTTGGGCTAAATGCGGGTGCTTTAAAAGATACTTCATATTAGGCAACTTTGTAAGTATAGTGTATGACTCAGACTGCTTTTATTTCTTTATTAGGAATATGGACGTAATTTGGCTGCCCTTGGAGTTGAAGCTGCTGGTATAGAAGATTATCGATTACTGTGGGAATGTGTGGCACCTGCAGATAAGCAAAACACGATAAAATTTTAGTTTCATGTACACTTGTGATGCAGAGAAAAACTATTCTCGATTTAATGATTATAGCAAGCTCTAATTCTCCTATAATTTTTCAAATGGGATTTCCCTTGTAATTCTAAATGGTGTTTATAGTGGTGATACTGGTTGGGTTAGCATGTTGGGGGCGGTTTTGTGATCATTGTAGGCAGTCTTTATTCTTTAATTTTATATTTGATATCGATTATTGTAATAGGGTTTCTGATATTACTCTGGCAATGCTGGGTGACAAAGATGTTTCCATCTTCATGTGGAAGAAGAGGGTAGAGAAATTCTAAGTAAATAAAATAAACTGACCTATTGAATMATTATTTTTATCATGTCAATTTGGCTTTATTTTTCAAAAGGCTCCAAATGTGGCGAATTTTTTGCAACATACCGAAATGGAAAACATAACTCCGAAAAAAAAGGTTTTTTTTATATGATAGTCATCAATTTTTAGGAATTGGTAGCCTTGTGTTTTTTTAGTTCTAAATTTTAGTCACCAATTTTGCATGAGTAATTAAATATAACCAATTCCTAATCACCTTTATTTAAAAAAACAATAAAAATTCACCTTTATTAAAAAAAACAATTAAATAAAATGTAATTCCTAATCTCACCACTCTAATCTTCCTCACATGCAACTCTCCAACCGCCATACTCCCCTGCCACCACCATCCTTCCTCTCCAATTGTCGTCCTCCCTCTCCCACCATTGTCCTCCCTCTCACGAACCACAAACCCGTCACACCACTCTTCACCCCACCACCACCACAAACCCGTCACACCTTGAGCACAGGCTTGAATCGCACACCAACAACAATAACAAACAGCAACCCATCGCGAAAACAACCCAATCACCTCACCCTTAGCACCACCTTGCGAATCACCACCACACCCTTTGCACCACCTCACAAACACTACCCACCAACGCAATCTCGAGCCCAAATTCAAAATGCACACCACCACCGCTACAACAACCCACCACTTGGGTTTGAACTCGAAAATAGGGGTTTTAAAATAAATTAYGAAAAATCGAACGCAAATTCAAAATTCATGGAAACTAGATTTTGAACTCGAAAATTATATTTGAAAAAATTGAGTTCGAGTTCCATGGGATTGAGTTCCCATTTGTAAATTTGGGTTGACGAARACGATGAGCTTGATGTTGGTACGCCCGGTCTTTGTCGCCATTACAAAGTGAGGCGGTGGTGCGATCGGTGTGATGGTGCTATGGTGATACAGGTGATCAAAATCAACCTGATTGTGCAACAATTCAAGCAAAGTAGCAAAAAATTGAGAAAAGAAAGAGAGATAAACTGAGATGAGAGAGAGAAAGAGAGAGAGAAATTTGAGATGAGAAGCAGAGAATTCTTATTATTATTCATGAATGAGCCATTGAAATGTTTACATGAARTATTTATACAGGACTTAGATGATTACAGCTCACAATGACTCTGCTACTCTAATAACAACTGAATACARCAGTTGTTDTATATAACAAACTTTCCCGCCTAAAATAACAAACTCAWTTACAAACCAATTAAGGCTAATACCCTCAAATTAACTACTTAACCATACAATTGAATGAATTAATGAGCTAATTGAGTGATTATATGAGTTAATTGAGTCAGCTATATAGTCTGATCAAGCCAATTAATAACTACTGTATCATTCCTGCCCCCTTAACTTCAGTCTTGACCTCAAGACTGATTCATGTCACAAAATGAGGAAATTTGGCTTCAAAATCAGTTGCAGAAACCCATGTAGCATCCAATTCAGACTGCCCTTCCCATTGAATCAAATATTGAACCAAGGCATGATTTTGATGTTTAACTATTCTGCGGCCAAGGATAGCTTGAGGTTGCATGTTATCATGAACTGCTTGCCCTTGCATCCACTGTGGAATATGAGTTGCAGCTGGTAATGTTCCATAAAATTTCTTTAATTGAGAAACATGGAAGACATCATGGATTCTTGCATCAGTGGGTAATGCTAGCTTGTAAGCAACCTTACCAATGCCTGCCACAATTTGGAATGGTCCATAGAATTTAGGAGCCAATTTCTGAGAGGTTCTAGCTTGTACAGAAGACTGCCTATAAGGCTGCAACTTCAATCACACCCAATCTCCTACAGTGAAACTCATATCACTTCTGTGCTTATCAGCTTGTTGTTTCATCCTGTTCTGTGCCCTAGACAAATAGAACTTGATCTTCTGTATAAGCTGCTCCCTCCTTTGCATGCTTTTATCTACTTCATCAACTAAGGACTCACCAGGTAAATAAGGCAAATGAAGGGGTGGTGGTTGCCCATATACTGCTTCATAGGGTGTCATTTGAATGACAAAATGAAAGTGTGTATTATACCACCATTCAGCCAAAGGCAACCAAGCATGCCATTTTTTTGGTTCATCACTGCATATACACCTCAAATATGCCTCAAGACACTTATTGACCACTTAAGTCTGGCCATCTGTCTCTGGATGATAAGAAGAGGACAACAGAAATTCTGTTCCATGTAAGCTAAATAGACCTTGCCAAAATTGACTAAGGAAGATGGAATCCCTGTCACTTACAATGCTCCTAGGCCACCCATGCAACTTGAATACATTATCAAGGAAAGATTGTGCCACTTGTAAAGCTGTAAATGGGTGAGACAAAGCCATAAAATGAGCAGCCTTGGTAAACCTATCTACAACAACATAAATGACTTCATAACCAGCTGATTTAGGCAAACCAGTAATGAAATCCATTGAGATATCCATCCATACTCCTTCAGGCACAAGCAGAGGCTGCAACAAACCTGGATATGCAATATTCTCATTTTTGGATGCCTGGCAAACTTGACATTGTCTCACAAATATCCTGACATCTTTGGTAAGCCCTCTCCAAAAGAAAAAAGACTTGACTTTAATTTTGGTATTATCCYTGCCAGAATGGCCTCCCTCAGGTGAAGAATGAAACCAAGATATAATTTTTGTTCTGAGATTCTGGTCTGGACCAACCACTAACCTTCCCATCTTCCTCAACAATCCTCCTTGCATACTGTATTTGCCAACCGATGAAACATGCTGCAATTTTTGAACAATGGTAGATAAGCYAGGATCCAATCCATAACTAGCTTGAATTAATGCTATAAGATCAGAAGAGACCACAGATAGAGCCAAACACAAGATCTCTGCCCCTTGCACTCTGGACAAGGCATCAGCCACTACATTGTCCTTTCCTTTCTTATACACAACCTCATAATCAAACCCCATTAGTTTGGAAAGCCAAAACTGCTGAAAAGGGGTATGCACCTTCTGCTGCATTAGCCATTTAAGGCTCTTCTGGTCAGTTCTCACAATGAAGTGAGACCCTGTCAAATATTGCTCCCATTTCTGTGCTGCAAACACAATGGCTAGCAATTCTTTTTCATATACAAAAAGATTTCTCCATCTTGGACCAAGGGACTTACTAATGYAAGCCAATGGATGATTTTCCTGAGTTAACACAACTCCAATTCCATCCTTTGAAGCATCTGTTTCAATCTCAAAGACTTTGGCAAAATCAGGAACCTTCAGTACAGGTGTAGAAGTCAAGGCTTGCTTAAGAGCTTSAAAGCTTTCCTGAGCTGTATCTGACCACTTGAATGCTCCTTTTTTGAGTAAATCAGTTAATGGCCTGCTAATCATAGAGAAATTTTTAACAAATTTCCTGTAATACCCTGCCAATCCCAGAAATCCTCTTAATTCTTTAACTGTAGCTGGTATAGGCCAGCTCTCAATAGCAGAAACTTTTGAAGGATCTGTCTCTACACCATTTTCAGAAATTAAATGGCCTAAATACTCAACTTTTCTTTGTGTAAAGGCACATTTACTCAATTTAGCATACATTTGGTTTTGCCTCATCAATTCAAACACAGTGTTTAAGTGATCCCAATGTTGATCCAAAGTCTTGCTATATACCAGTATATCATCAAAAAAGACTAAGACAAACTTCCTAAGAAGATGTCTAAACACATGATGCATCCAATTTTGGAAGGAAGCTGGGGCATTGGACARACCAAAGGGCATAACCAGGAATTCAAAATGTCCTGAATGAGTCTTGAATGCTGTCTTGTACACATCATCTGGATGCACTCTTAGTTGATGATACCCAGSTCTCAAGTCCAATTTGGTGAACACAGAAGCTCCAGCCAGTTCATCTATTAGCTCATCTATGATAGGTATAGGGAACTTATTTTTAATTGTTTTCTTGTTGAGTTCCCTATAATCTATGCATAATCTTCAGGTACCATCTTTTTTGCCCACCAAAACTACTGGAGAAGCAAAAGGGCTGGAACTATCCTGTATTACTCCCCTTTCTAGCATATCTTGTATGAGTTGCTCTATAATGTCTTTCTGCTTCAAGGGATACATGTAGGGTCTAATATTAACAGGCCTTGACCCTTCCTCCAGTGGAATCCTGTGGTCAAAGACCCCCCTTTGTGGTGGAAGCTCTGTGGGATCATCAAAGACATCAGCATACTCACTTTGCAATTTCACCAATTCTGGCCATTGAGCAGTTGCCAAATCCAAATTTACTGTAACCTCAGATCCTTGAATGCTTGAAATCTCCCTAACTTGCATGAGACATAACTGTGTAGCTGATTCTATGAGCTTGACACTTGGCTCCCCTTCACACARCTTAACTCTTTTTGGTGGTATTCCCATAAGAGAAATTCTATCACCCTTTAATTGAAACCTCATACAAAGTCTCCTGAAATCCCAACTGATGGGTCCTAGGGTAGATAACCACTGCACCCCAAGAACCATATCACAGCCCCCCAATCCAATCAACATCACATCAGCAACAAACTTCTTACCCTGCATTTCCCAAGCAAAACCTTTACACACATGCATACAAGGTAATGAGTTTCCAYCAGCTACAGTGACATCTTGTTTTGGAATGGATTCCATTTGACACCCCAATCTTTTTGCCAAAGATAGATCCAGGAAGTTGTGAGTACTTCCTGAGTCTATGATGATATGAAAATCCTTGTCATTTACCTTGCCTTGTACTCTCATGGTATGGTAAGTCTGGTTACCTGTTAATGCATTAACAGAAAGGAAAGGTTTTGCATCCTCTCCAAATCCCAACTCCTCTTCACTTCCAAAATCCTCCAATTCATCATTAGATGACACTTCCACTGTAAATAGCTGGGGTTCTTTAAATGGACACCTATGATTTCTGTCATTAGGTTTGTCACAAAGGAAACATAAACCCTTGGCTATTTTTTCTTGCCTGATGTCTGCAGGKACATGTATGTAGGGTTTGGAGTTTCTTTGTTGGAACTTTTGTGGGTTAGGCTTAATCTGTGGAGTAGGTAATAAAGGTGGTTTATTATTGTTGCTTAAAGAAGGTATGGTTTTCTTGGAATATGGTGGTGAAGGAAGAGTTTTCTGTGGAAGAGAAGGCTGTTTCAGTGGTGCCAAGGTTGAGTGCAACAATGTTTCTTCCTGCAATCTTGCAAACTCTATGGCTTGGGATATAGATGTAGGTTTAAAGGCTTTAACAAAGGGTTTGATAGCAGGCTTCAATCCTCCAATAAAGCTATCAAGAATATATATATCAGACAAGAAATGTTCTAAGGACAGATCTTAAATTTTCAAAAACATCAACATAGTCCTCTATTGAACCAGTCTGCTACAACCTATTAAATTGCTCAACCACATTCATACTTCCATCATCCTTAAATCTAGCATTCAAATCAGCCACAAAATCATTCCAATCAACATTAACATTCCTCCTAACAGACATGTAACTCATGACCCAACTTTCAGCCTTACCAATCATATGCAAAGTAGCTAAATCCACTTTTTGATCATCAGCAATTTTGCACAAATTGAAATATTTGCAACACTTCCTAACCCAAATCCTAGGCAAAGTTCCATCAAATTTTGGGAATTCCAATTTAGGGTTCATACCTATTGACCTCTTATTGGCACCAGCATCAGAAAAAGGAGAAGGGGTGCTAGGTGTTGCCTCCTCAAAATCTTGATTCCTCCTAACCTGAGCAAGATTCTGCACCAAAACCATCAACTCTGAAAGTCTCCTGTCAACTAACTTCCCTTGATCTTCCAGCCTTTGATTTTGTTCATTAAGCCTTTGCTCCAAGGACTTCAAGTGATCTTCCATGGCAGCCATACTCYTTGTGATAATCGGAGCCAGAATTTCAAAAGAATTCACTAATTTCTTGATTTACAGAAGGAAATATCAATTATGTAATTTCAACAAACAGTTGAGATGCATTCAATTTGATGTGATTGAAGTGTAATTTTGATGAAGGATACGTTTGCTCTGATACCACTKATACAGGTGATCAAAATCAACCTGATTGTGCAGCAATTCAAGCAAAGTAGCAGAAAATTGAGAAAAGAAAGAGAGATAAACTGAGATGAGAGAGAGAAAGAGAGAGAGAAATTTGAGATGAGAAGCAGAGAATTCTTATTATTATTCATGAATGAGCCATTGAAATGTTTACATGAAGTATTTATACAGGACTTAGATGATTACAGCTCACAATGACTCTGCTACTCTAATAACAACTGAATACAACAGTTGTTGTATATAACAAACTTTCCCGCCTAAAATAACAAACTCAWTTACAAACCAATTAAGGCTAATACCCTCAAATTAACTACTTAACCATACAATTGAATGAATTAATGAGCTAATTGAGTGATTATATGAGTTAATTGAGTCAGCTATATAGTCTGATCAAGCCAATTAATAACTACTGTATCATATGGAGCCAAGGGTGTGAGGTGGTACGGTTGTGCGAGGTGGTTCAATGAACTAATGGTGGTGGGTGCTCATGGTGGTGATGGTAGATTGTGGTGGGTGGTTATCATTGAGAGGTGGTAAARTGGTAATGATTGATGCGTGTCTGAGAGAATTGTTGGAGTTAAGATTTTTTTGAGATTAAGATTAGGAATCAATTTTTTTAARAAGTTTTTTTTTAATAAGGATATGTTAGTAAATTTAACAAGGTCTTAGGGAGAATTATAGTAAAATGGTTAGGCTCAATTACTCATGTAAAATAGGTCGCTAAATTGATAACTACCAAATAAAATTCATAAAAATTGATGGTTACCGTACAGAAAAAACCAAAAAAAAAAACAAACTTGGAATGACTACTATAGATTAGTACTCCGTACTAAAAATAACAGAAAGTAATCCAGAGTTTATATAAACTAGGCATTGGTATTTCCTATTAATATACCATAGGGAATGGTTCCAAAATAACGTGAATATCAAAGCATGAAATTAGTGTACGACAAAGCAACAAAATAAAAAGGGCTAGATTTAACACTAATCATTCTGTAAAAAATAATCAGCTTGTTCATTTTGCCTGTACAAATTTAAGTCATTGATAACAAATAWGAGAAATCCAGCTGCTACATTTCTCTGCATCAGCCATCATGTTTGCAAGTATTTCATCTTTACAAGTCCAACATATCAATGCTCAAATCTTCACAGCCGATAATTTCGAGGTCCATTAGAAAGCAGTGTTGTTTTTGGGATATGCTTCATTCATGATTTTACAGCTTCCCCCAAATTAGATAATATTGTGTCTATCGYTTGATAATGAGACCATGTTTTCGGGTTATTTTCGTCATTTTTAATTTCCTGCAAAACCATTGGCAATCATGATTATTGAAAGACAAAATTATAATACTGATGTACTTTTTCTTCGATATCTAGAAGTCTTGAATGAGACAGTCTCATAAAACACTTCTTGTGACTCTAGAGTCTAGGGCAACTTCGACTATTGCTTTTTTGGGTAAAGAAATAGCATTTCGCAATAAATTAGTGTGACACTCAATTTTCCCAGACTAGAAAAAGAAGGAGGATGGCAAATGGAGTGAATGACCAATAACTGACCTCGTATTTTTGGACCAGAGAAGCCCACAAGGATTTGCATTGCCCAGGTGTCCGATTAAAGCCATCAGCCAAAAGGCTCGATGATATCTCTTCCCACAGTGCCATACGCCCTCTTACAACTTGGAATCTATCATGCAACTCTCCGCGCAACATAACCAACCTTTTGACTTCTTCAGGCCTCCATTTGTTTCGTTTTGACTTTGTACGCGTTGAGGAATGACTTGATGTATCAGATTCGTCTTCACTGACTAAATCACCTCTGYTTCTGTCTGTAGATTCCTCCATCAAGCTAGAAGATGCATTTTTTTCTAGCTTACCAATTTCTGATAATCCTGTAAATGAGTTCAACAAATCATAGGAGTCCTCAAATTCTGCAGTAGAGCTTTCTTCTGTATCTGAAGAAGACGCAGCACCATCAACCTTTTTAAGGAGTCTATCAAAACCACTATCATCTGCATACAATAAGGTTTAGTAAGAGTAAGGGATAACACAGAGGTTAACAATGAGCTCATTACGACATTACTAGCAAAATATTTCTGTGATACACTGATAGTCCGCATTTAACTTGAACAAGCAAGCTAGTCAACTTTAACCAATATTTTATACGTATAATCATATACTTCATAAGTAACAACAAGATAATAATGTGAAAGCATGCACCATAATAAAAATAGAAAGGATGTGCCTTATAATTACATGTAATAATAAAATACTAAAGTAAAAAAAATTAACAATCAAAATCAACTGTGACCTGATATTCTCGCAATGAAAGTAAAAATATTTTTTTCCGTCCATTCCTCACATTACAATATTACATCAACATACTTCACGGATCGCAGAAAAACTAAGAAAAAAGGAAGTTGACATAATGACATCATAAAAACAGAATACTAGCATGCTAAAGAAAGAAAGGAGGTTAACATGACAGGAAGAAACCAGAAAGTGACAGAAGAAGATATCATTTCCCAAATGATTAAATTGACAGAGTAAAACTGAAATTAAAAATCATGCCGGGGACATAATATTGGAAGAGTTTTTAAAAGGAGAGAAAAGTCCCAAGAACGCATCCCTTTTCTTACAGTGAAAACCAGCCAAACAAGGTCCACAGTTTTATCATCGGAATAACAAATTAACAATTCAACAGGGAAGTGTAGGGAGAGAGTTGAACAATGAAAAGAAAAGTGGACAACCTTGAGACTCCTGTTGAGAGGTGCTAGAAGCAGGGGAATCATTATCTTCGTCTTCATCGACATCTTGTACTCTTTTAGTCTTTTTTCTTTGAAGTTGTCCATCATATGCCTTCCTCAATGCTGATAGACCAAAACCAGATTTTGATTTTCCAGATAGCCGCCCATTAACTTCTTCTGAAATAACTGCTGCTGGGTTTTCGGTAGCAACCGCAATTACTTCAGGTCTTTTCCCACTATACTTCCTCACCACTTTTCTTAACACCTCAGAAACTGTCCGCTCTATGTGTGAAAGAGGACAACTTACAGGACAGCTAGATAATGCTGCATGAGCAGCTTTGTACAATGCATCTAAAAGCTTTCCTTTATCTAACCATAAGCATCGAGTGGTAATTCTTATTTTCCCTTTCAAACAATTCTCCGTAAAACCCTCTACAGCATGTGGGCGTAAAATTTCCATGCTTCAACAAATACATATATAAACATAGTTAGGCACTGTTAGGTGTAGAATATAACTTACAAAAGTACAAGGCATTAGTCTCTTATTTTTTGTTTACAGATTACCTGATCACAATGATACCATCTGTGGCAATTTTCATTCTTTCATCAACACAAAGTTCAGCAGATGTGCCAAATGCTTTGTCACCATCATTATACATCAACTGTGGTTGCATAAAACACCATGTAAGTCTTGACAACAAAAGGTTGCACAACAAGTTAAATACCCTCACCAACACATGACAACTGGCACAAAACATTCAAAGTTTGATACCTCGGGATACTTCACTAGTCCACAGTTGAGGTTGATGGTTGRTGAGGGAATACAATGAGGGTATATGTCCTATAATGTACACCAATTGTTACCTGTAGATTCTCTTTGCCAAGAGAAACAAATCCATTTGACAAGACTCTTCTATTTCTTAAATGCGATACTCCAAGCATCTCTCCATTCTTTATCACCTAGCAAAAGAGTGAGATGATATCAGAATACAACCATCCCTGAGTTATGATCTACACAGATCAGAATATAGCCATCACACTACATGTGATTTACGCATAAGAGATATCCAAAACTCACTGTAGTGTGTCGAACACCGGTAGATCTTCCAAGCACTTCATGCTCTTTCAGAAACAATAGCTCACCATGAATGGGCAGAAAATGTTGAGGCTTGACAATCTTCAARGCTTCCGCCTTGAAAAACATTATATACAATTATACACTTCATTCAACATAATGAACACAAATTTTGGGATATGATAAGAGTAGGAAAACAGTATATTGTTCCCAATGTCACATAATTCACCGAAAATGGGCCAAAAATAGCCCAAAATTGACTATAACTTGCTTGTCTCAATTTGCAGTTCGCATGGAGTTTAGAAAATTATGTAACACTGATCGTTCCGAAATTGTCCAATTACTAGATCCCATAATGCATTACAGATATATCATTGACTACTAAAATTTAAATAATAGACCACCTAAAGTACAATCCTTGAGTACTTAAATTCAATTAATTATAGGGTAGTTGTCCAGAAAATGTAAGATTCATTTGTTCATGCATAAGCTGATGCAACTTTTCAGTCTTTTCTATGTAGCAGACCACATCAATTAGCCAAAACATCCATATACTTTACTTGTGTCCCAACAACGTTGTATAAATTTTCCAAACCTCAAGTTTATTGTAGTTACATCAAGACTGACAGAAGTAGAATATTATATACAATATATGTAGATTCAAATAAAAAGTAACAGCTGAGGTTCATATAAGATCTTACCAATTCCTCGCGATGAGCATGACCAGAAGTGTGCAGCAGTTCATTTTTACCCATGACTAGTGTTGATCCAAGTTCTGCTATACGATTGAACATTTTCATTACCCTACTTTCATTTCCAGGGATGACCTGCATGCCATAGGAACAAAATACACAGACAAAATCATAAGATTTTGCTTAACAAAATTTTGCTTCTCCAAATAATATGAAATCTCTTTTAAACACAATTACCTTTGCAGAGTATAATATAACATCTTCTTTGCTCAATTTGAGAGAATGACTGCTCCCAAAAGATGCAAGATTAAGGGCAGCACGTGGCTCTGCCTGACACAAGAATATACTTTGTCATAAGCCAACAAGAAATCAAAAGAGTGGATAAGGAATAAAACGGAATTGCCATGATTAACTCTATGCAATAAGGACATAAGCTGGAGATCATTTATCACTTACTTGAGAGCCCGTTGTTACAATCAACAAATCTTTTGGGGCATAAGCATCAATATCTTCCACCTTAACCTAAAACACATTAGAGAAAGCAGCATGAACAACTTGCGGACACATAGAAGATGCCTCCTATAATAATGATCTCAATCAAGACTCAAGAGAATGTAAATTAATGCATTTAAAAGGTATAATACTCAGTCATTATATAACAATATATATTACATATTCGGTAGAATCCACTGATAATAATCTCATAATATAAAAATTACTATGCATGATACCAGAGTGGATGGATCGATTGGTGCCTTCCCATCCTTCCAGGCTGCATCCAAATATGTCCGCAAGGACATTCCGACAAAAACCTAACAGGATATTGGAAATTATTATAAGCCTTCTTCATGTAGCCTTGACTTTCTTTTAAAATGCTTTTATACTATATAAAGTCATAAACCATCAAGTTTACTATAGAAGAAGCATACCAACTTTCGGCCTGTGGCATCTGCTGCTGCTTTTACACTCCCAAGACGATGTATATTTGACGCAAACTGGGTGGTAATCACCCTTCCCTTGGCCGCTGAAATCTGCCTTAGCAGAGAATCAGCCACAACACTTTCACTAATAGTTCTCCCAGGGGACATAATGTTTGTTGAATCACTCATCATCTACCATAAAAATTGTGGTTAGTTGATACTTCCAGTTCAAACAAAAAAGGAATTCAATCTAGAAACAGTAAAATTTAAAATTTAAAATTTAAAACACAGGAGACACTGTCCCCATTTGTGACAAGGGTACAAGGATGCAGCAATTACAAAACATCACATGGAATGAAGAATGTAGTACTAATTCAGTAAATCTCATAAAGAAACAAGACAAAAAAATTTAGTCTTATCCAGCCATTTAGTTACATTGAGCAGAGTCAACAGAGATATAGATTGGATAACCACTATATATCTAAAAATACTTACTAACGTAACTCCTTCCTTCGCAAGCTCCTCCAAAGCAACACGATCAAAAACTTTGCCATCCACAGGTGTCTCATCGATCTGCATAGTGAACAGTTTTTATGTGGCTTAAGGTCGCCCTTTGAAGGCTTGAAGCAAKTAATATAACACTGATGCACTAGATATGATACCTTCCAATCACCAGTGTGGAAAATTGTCCCATCACTACAGCGCATGACTAATCCACAGCAATCAGGTATTGAATGGGTAACCCTGATGGGCTCTATTTCAAATGGCCCAGCTGTAAATTTTCTTCTAGTTCTAAACATCTTCAGTCTAGACGGAACAAAGATGCCGAATTCCTTCAAACGCTTCTTTATAAGCTGCACAGACACAATATGGCAGTCGAGTTTAGACTTAACTATATAATATCAGAGTATGCACCAAATCCATTAGCAAAATTCCCCTCACAGAATTCAACTTCATCAAAGACTAAACACCGTTTATTTTATTTTATTTCTAAAAAAGAAAATATTAACAAAAACATGTTAACAGTAGAAGAGATGCARGAAACTAGAGTCATAAGGTGAAATGACAGGATGAGGAAGAAAGCTTTTAATGAATTTATTTTTTTAGCAAGGCCACATTCTATAACATAATTTACCTCCATGGTGAAAGAGGATGCAAATATTGGGGTGTTTGGATCCAAGGCAGGAATAACCTGTGAACAAGAAAAAAAATCTGGTCATGCATAATAATGACACAATAGATAATTTCAGAATTGTTAAGTTTGACCTTTTCTACTACATCTTGATTTTTAGATGTCCAAAATAAAACTGTTGTTTCACAATGATTGTATTCTGTTGTTTCACAATGATTGTACTCAGCCATGAGTGTTTAACTATTTACACACAGTAGTGGGAAGAATGAAGGAATCCAAAGGTACTATCCAGTGTTACATAATTCTTTAAACTCTCGTGAACCGAAATAAGCAACTTATTGTGAGTTTTGGGCTATTTTGGCTTATTTTAGGTGAATCGTAACCCGAAAGGGCAAACTATACAGTGAATTATGTAACACCAGTACTGTCCCTTTATAAGTATTAGAAGCCAAATAGGTGTAGAAGCTAAATTGTTGCATAGATGAATCCACATAGCACTAACATGAACATAACTTAGTGCAGCACCAAGACTTGGCAACAAGACTAGGCTTATAGGAAAGCATTTACTTCTTTTGAGCTTAAGCTTCTAGGTCTATTGAAGAAAATATCCCTGAGAAACAGAAAGAAACTTTACCCAAGGCAACGCACCAATGTGATCTTCATGCCCGTGTGTAATAATAACAGCTTCAATTTTGTGGCTCCATCTTTTTATGAATGTGGTATCAGGTACAATCTTTTGGACACCAAACTCATCAAAGCTGCATTCAGAAAATTAGGACACGATATCAGCATTTTAACTAGTAAGGCAAAAGGCAGCTACCTGAAAATGAGGCGTAAAAAACTTACTCTGGAAACATAATTCCCGCATCAATCAGAATGTAACGATCATAATTTCCAACAAGCATGCAGTTCATCCCAATTTCACCTAGGCCACCAATTGGTAGAACACGTAGAGGTGGACCTGAGGAACCTTCATAGAATTGCTCCATTTTCCGCTTTACGGAATCTTCCATACTTTTGTGAGGACCCTCAAGTCTTACTTGTCTTTTACGCGGAACTTTTGTTGCATTCGTACCTGAAAACAGGATGAAAGGCGTAAGCAGTTATGAGGGAATTAGATAAGGTATGTTTTAAATAGATACTAGTGTTATGCAAAAACTAATTTCTAGAACCTGGCAGGTGCAACATGAACTCAGTAGGTGATATTTCAAAAGAAGGAAGTACATGAATTGAACACAAAAAAAAAATAAAAAAAATAAAAAAATCATAGTTTGATACAAATATATAAGTTAAGTTGTATTCAATATCTCTCATAACAGTAGCATTAACATTTACCAACCTTCCACGAATAAGATTAATGAATATTCATCATATCAGATAGGGATGAGAAAAAAAAATTGGATACCCGGGTCGGGTACCCGAAACCGATTGTGTTGGTACTAGATGGTTCCAAAAATGAGGAATCGGCTATGACCGGTTCTGGGTAGAGATTTTTTGGACCCGATGGACCCAGTACCACAAGTTCTGTAACCAGGTACCATGCATATAGCACGTGAATATTTGGTTTATTGGCTGTATATAATGGAATAATGGATAACCACTTGTAATCTTAGTGTTAAACTACTAAAGTAGCCAGTATTAGTTCAATGCAACATGAGTATATTAGTATAGTGCAATTCCAAACAGTAGTAAATTCGTTTAATGCTTTTTAACTAAAAACAATCAGTTTTATTAACCGGGTACCCGGTTCTGGTTCCAGTTCCTAAACACCAACTTCTAAAATTAGGACACTATTTCCCCCCCTCTCTCTCTCTCTCTCTCTCTCTCTCTCTCACACACACACACACACACAAAGACACCAACTTCTAAAATTAGAACATTATATTTGCGATTCTGTGAACAAGAGATTTTTTTGCTGGTCTCAGAAACAATGAGTAAAATAAGTTGTGGTTTGTGGATTTCAACAATTCAACATATTTGCAATACATAGTTAGAACAAAAAAGCATTTCCTAATAGGGCCTAGAGTGAAATTTATCAATTTTCACTTATTATTTAATGTATATTGAACTTTAATTCAAACTGTGAGATACATAGATCCCATCATTCACTAAGTCCCTAACTGTGGTCAGTATAAAACACATAACATTTCTTGATTCTTGAAGCAACTTCTATAAGAGCTAACAGATCAATTTCAATACAATTGATAGATTAGTCCGTTCCCCAAAAGCATTTTCCCTCCATCAGCAAAGTAAAAACAACTTACAAGCTAGGATCTAGCTAGCACCAACTGGTACAAGATGAATGCAAGAGATATGCAGGTCTCTCATCTATGGAAAAGGTGGCCTTATTGTCACATATTAAAAAAATTCACAAGTGCCTCCAATAGTGGATAAGTGAATTCAGTCCTTATACAAAGGGCATCCTTGAGGAAAGCTCATCCTACATCAAGGGTTTTTAACTCAATGTAATTCTGTTAGGTGCTAAGTCTGCTAACTGCATGAAGCCAACCAAGTTTTATACCAACTTTGTGAAATTCATTAAACAGGTCCTTTGAAAGTAACAAGTAACTTATGCTTGTATTTTCTCTAGGTACTGGACTCTTGCAATGTTCACCTGCATCCTGTAACTTAATCTGTGCACAATATCCCATGAATTGAATTTCGTTTTCCCTTATTCATTCGGGAATATATAAACCATTTCAAAAAGGACAAGCAAATAAAACCAGCCAGAGATTATGCCTAATGTAAAGTATGAAAACCAATGTACATATCTTGATAGAATAAATGTTACGGGCCTTACAGCCATCGCTCATTATCCTAGCTTCGCATTCCAACTAAATTTTGATTCAGTATTACATAATGCTACGTAGATTGAAAATTATGAATCAACAATAGGATATCCACCGATCCACAATAATTCTCCATGAAAATTAATTTCAACTTCAATAGTCTCCTATTTCTTGTTTAGAACAACCTCAATTTTGCATCTTCACTTTACCACCYTCCTCTAAAGAAAACTGTATTGCGTACAGATTGTTTGATAGACAGTAATAAATGATGGTGATTCTCACGTAATCATTTCTAATATTGTAGGGGAAACCTCATGCCAAAATCCATGGCACTCCGCGTCCACCCCCAACAGTAATGACTAAAGAGTGGTAATAAGTTTTCAGCCAAAAACACAATTGAGGGAATCAGTTGCCATACAATTTACACTATCATGAGCTTTCCATACAAAACTACTTGCAATTCAATTCATCACAACCAACCAAAGGAGCCATTAATTTCATTAGCAACTCAAATACATTCTAGTCATAATTTTACACAAAAATTTATACCCCACTTCAAATGAGACCAGTTTCTAATCTACTTAATAAGCAAATGCAAGAAAATGTGCCCTTCAATATACAATAGCTAACAAAAGGAACCAAATTTAACCCAATTGCAGAAATTTCAGAACAAAATTACCCAAATAGTGAAACATTCAAACATACTATGCACAAAAACATACCAAAAATATTTTTAAAAAAACAACCAATTCTAGTTAAATGCAATTTGAAAAAACAAAGTGAAGAAACATACCTAAACTATTAGGAGTAACAGAGCAAGAAATGTGGCGTTGAATAAGTTTCGGACGATAAGAAAAACTACAGGGGCATATCGAAACAGCAGTAAAAGCTGCCATTGTTGTTAATTTGCTTTGAGCTTCAATGGCAAAACCAATTGTATAGCACAATTCAAATCAAACAAGGAAAATATAAAGCAGTATATTTAATGGAAAAACATGAATGAGGCCATAAAAAGTGAAGTGAGAAAGAGGGTTACGAAAACAAGGAGGTGTTTGAGAAGAGATATTAGAGAGAGAAAAAATCAAAATATCTCTCTTATCGTTTTAGCTCCTATTGTTTTGAAGTTGAGAGTTTAGACAGTATAAGTGTATATAGTGTAAAACAACTAAGACAAGATGATGCACGAAATTTGTCACGTGACTTGCTCTGGCTTCTCTCTATGCCATCACGTGATGAGATAGAAAATCCAAGGTAGGTACTAGGTAGTAGGTCGTGTACTCGTGTAGAGGGGGGGGGTTGTGTTATTTCGATAACTGTGATTGTCCAAAGGTGCCCAATCTCAGGGTATTTTGGACATTTCGCGTTATGGGTGAAGGCTAAATGTGTCTTTGTCCATTGTCTTATTTACTGCTTGGTAGAATGTTACCGTGGCCCACTGTGAATAATGTTTTATTTAATTTTTTTGGTTTCTCTCGAAGCTTTGTCATATCTTCGTTGACGCTTGGTYATATGTGGTCCTTGTTTCGCTGGTGGTGGTCCTCCGTTGACGCTTTCAGATTCTCCTTGACAACGAAGCTTCTTTAAATAATGGTGTTGGAAGGTATGTTTTTTTATAGTCGTTTGTTTACTGTAACTATAATTTTATATTATTTGGGTTGGGTGTTATTAGTTTTTGTATTTCAGTTACAGTTGGTTGCTTCACATCATCGTTTTCGAATTTATGCACTTTTCTTGCTGTTGAACACTTATTGGGAGAGTGATATGATATGCTGTTATATGCTCATAATCCGATTTATTGTTGATATTCAATGAGGATATTATCTTCTAATGTTTTCCCTAAAATGAACTTCGATTTTTGTAAATTAACGACAAACCCTAAATCGCGACAATTATTCAGAGGGATACAGGGGCCGTAGGGGTCGTGGGAGGCGAAAGAAGGTATGTTTTTGTTGGATATGTTTAAGTAATTGCAATTTTATAAACTTATATGTGGTCAATAGTAGTAATTTAGTGGTATCACAGAAGGATGAGGACAGCGATGAAGATGAGGAGGGTGGTAGGAGGCCAACAATTGACCGCCGTTGTTATACAGTTAAGTAATCTACAGATTAGGTCTTTGTAGGCATAAGTTAGTTGTGCCTGACATTTGTGTGATTGTTAATTTCAGGACAACACCTTAAGTGTTGGTGGAACCGTCAAGGAGGCCGCTGAGGTTGTGAGGGCAAGACACATCGATGGCCGAGATGGCAAGGTTAGTATTGTTGTTGGTAATTTCAGTGTAGTTTATATATGTGTTGTTGTCAAATAGTTCAATGGTTGTAAGCTTATTGTGGCAAGTAAAGGTTGTTTGTGGTTCTTGTTATTATATGATAATAGTTCTTGTTATGATATGATAATGGTTCTTGTTATGATATGATAATGGTTCTTGTTATTATATGATAATGGTTCTTGTTATGATATGCTAATGGTTGTTGTTGGTTTTTATTTTATTGTTCTTTGGTGCTGCTGTTAATGTTGTGATTAAACAAATAGTCCTCTTTATTTGGTCAGTTCATTTTTGTGTTGATATATATATTTTATAATGGATGTTGATGGTGTAAAGGCCTGTTGTTGAAAGTGGTGTTGTTAAGTGTGGTAAAACTTTGTCTCCTTTTAAATTAGTGTTGTGTATAATTTAATATTGGGTTTACGTGGTCGTCGATACCAATACCACAGGGCAAATTACGCACAATAAGACAATACAACAGTGAACTCATGGACATTAACTAGGATAAAACTAGCATAAAACGAAAACCCTCAGTCTGAACTCCTACCGCGAATTGTTACTAACTACTCTCTATTATCTTATGGCAGAGGATAGAATTTGATAAATGAGCATATGGGGGAACTAGGGTTCTTCCTTGGCTTACAGATTAAAGCAAACAGTTGATTGGAATCATGATCCATCACAAAAGTACTTAAAAGAGCTGCTGAAAAAGTTTTGGCATGGAGAACAGCAAAGGCTTATGAACTAACACAACTGTATCCTACGACATAGACATGGACAGAAAACACTATTGTACTGCTGAAATTCCTTAAAAGGGATCAGATGTGGATTATGCTCCTACTGTGTAGCCTATGAGAGTGATCAAATATTGGGACTTCTTTGCTTTACCTAACGCCAGTACAGAGCATTCTACATCCTGACTATGTGTTTTTCTGTTGGTTTGTGTGCCCAGGTTTCAAAGCAATCCAAGGATCTCATTGAAGGCTACTAGAAAGGATTACTTAGGTATCTTGTGGGACCAGCTAGATGGTTCTAAGTGTTTGTGGTATCTCTCACTAAACTATACTAAGGTAAGCATACAAATAACGGGATCCAAATTAGGCCGAAAATACTAAACAAGAATGCATGAGTTCTTCAATGCCTATGTAGCAGATGTTCTAGTCTAGATAAGAAAGAAAGAGCACATCAGGTAAATGGTAACTAGGTATCTTTCTAATGAAACAATATGTCTTGGCTCTCTTTAGTTTCATGGTGCAGAATAACTAAGCAAGCACTATAAATTCAGTTTCATGGCCGGTATCTCAACAACGACGAGGTCAAGAATAAATATAGTGGCCAATCAACGGTCATTGCGGTTCCTCGTGCTGGTTCCTCAATCTGTGTGTGTAGTTAAGGAGCTCCGGCTGAAGAGATTATTGAGAATGGATGTGACGTACGGGAAATAGTGTTCGGCGAGCTTTTAGTTGTGGACAACAACGAAGCAGCTGACAGAGATTGGTATCACACTTTGGTCCTGAAAACGGCAGGTTTCAGATCATCTCCAAAACAGCGAAGCTGCAGCTTACGAAGTTTTCGAACAGCCATAGAGAGCGTTATCTGTGAGAAGCAAGTTGATAGTTGTGCTTCTGAAGGATTAAGGCGGGTGTTGAAAAGTCGCGGATGGAAATGGCACATGTCTGTTCTTTTTGGCAATGAACGCTCGATCAGTGACGCATGATGAATAACGCAGAGGCACTCTTTCCACTTTAACGCCCGTCTTCGCTGTCGAGTAGAAACTTGGTTTTTGTCAGTTAAGAGTTCTTCTTAGTGTGTTTAGATGTGGCTAGTTTGTGTGTCACCATTCGTCAGTTATAACGCTAAGGTTATTATAGAGCTTCCTAGCAACATTGTCTTTTAACAATTTCACTGTGCATCGGATGATTGGCTAAATTGTCTCACTCGGTAATTGGTGAATCGTGATTTGACAGTATCTATGTCCAGAAGAGCTCCTTTTCACGTGGCGGTGTTAGTGGTACGGTCCATGATAAGCTGCTAGGTCTTGGAATTCACTCCTCAAAAAGGGTTGAAAAGTCATTGGTGCACCTCAGGAAAAAGTTACTTGATTCATTCTTATTCACAGAAACAGAATGTACATACGGTTTGTACAGTGTACCGGTAAAGGCCACTGATGCAAGAAGGCGAAACAGCCAGGCAGCCTATAGGATATAGTTCTTTATCGTATGTGAGGTGTATGTAACCGCCCATTTTTATATCTTTTGGAAAATTAACTGGTCATAAGAATAATTTTCTTCTGATTATTAAGAGAAAAGAATTATGTTAACTCCTATATTCAGTTATTTTGGCTTTGTTTGATCAAGCCGGCATGGAAACTACAACCAATGAGCCTCACATTTATCAAGTGGTTGAGGTATTTTGTATGGCAAGTGATAACATTGAATCACAGCCGACTCACACCCCTTGCGGCATGTGACAACACCTCCTCTCCTCCGCACGCTGCGCCCTAACCACTCATCCAAAGTCTACAATAATCATTTTGAATTACTAGCCGTTATCGCGACTTCAAGATCCAACAACCGGCTATATTCCAATGCTCACTTCACTTGAAGATAGATTCGTATTTACCACCATCTCTATACTATACTATTTGTTCTACACCTTTGTCAGATGCAGCTCATAACTATTTCATCATACTCACATACGTCCTCGCTGTGTCTCATCTCGGTACTCCTGTTTCTTAGATGAAGATTCCTAACTCTCTTCCCAGTCAACGTCAACATTCAAAAATTCAAAGTTACTGACGCTTCATCATTCCGACTCACCAAGTTACTTGTTCACTGTCTACTGAAACCATGCGAGACTCTAGCCTTGCGATCATGGGTAGTGAAATGACATTCGTAGGAATGTAAAGGAAGAGCAGGTTAGAGGCCAGATCGACGTGAATCATCAGCATCTCTTCAATGTAACACTACTCAAGCAATAGAAGCCTGAAACATGCAAACTTTAGAAGTTAAAACACCTAGAATCTCTCGGGATCTACTTTCCAATCAAATCCTCATCGAAAATCAGAAAAATATTTCTAAAATTAAGAAACTCAGATCTCGCTAGAACGCTACTCACACTTAACCCGAAACACCACCACCAAGCAAAGACTCACTCATCAAACTCAATCGAAATTCCCACATAATAAACAAGACCAATCAGTGAACAACGCAGAAACTTCATGTATCAAAAATATCGTAATTAATAAAAGAAAGTTATAAATATAAGGATTTCTCTATGAATATATACTGCTGTGTAGTAGGTGACTAAATGGAAATGAACTAAATGCTTAAGTGTTTTGAGTATCAGTTAGTGAAATTCTGGTAACAAAAAGAAAAAATAGAAAACCTACAAAAAGACCACCAAAAAAAAAGCCCTTAAGCGAAAGATTCGTAACTCCACTCAAAGGAACCCATAAGCAATGGGAGACACACGGTGCAAGTTCCGTTAGAATAGATATAACTCTCGAAGCATGCGGTTATTGATTAAAGAATATTTTCTAAAATATTTTCAAAAGATATAGTATTGTGAAGACTTTGAATACTCTTGCAGCTAGCGAATTTTCATAATAAAATGAGAAGTATTGAAGTAATAGGAATTAAACACCTTGACATTCAATTTATTAATCACATGAGCGAAAGTTAATACTATCTGTTAGTAACACCTATAATATCTTAGGATAAAATCGAACAAGATAATACTTCTTCCATAACCATCTATCTGCTTGTTTGGCAAGAATAGATCTTATTGGACTATAACGCGGTTAGCACGCTTTAATATATTAAATATAACGTCTAGATTAAATCATACATTCATAATCTCTTCCACCGATTAAAAAGAGATATAATACTAACTATTGAGAGAACGAAAACACAGAAAGCACTAGTTCATAAACATTAAGTCATACACGAGCATCCACATCGTAAGCATCAACAACATTATCTTCTAGGCTTTTCAAGAAGTAATTTCATAGATGAGAAAGTCGATTGGTCTCTTGTAGTTATATGGGCTATCACTCAGCGGGGATGGTGTTAAGCACTGGGCTATTGATGCGGTTTTGTTGGTGAGTTCCAAATACAACAAAGTTGGACTTACGAGTGTAGTCGAGTGCACATTCAGTAGTTGGCTGTGGGCTGTCCACTGGTCTTCACACAGGGAGATAGGGAAACATTAGAGTGAGTCAATGAGTTCTTGTTTTCAGAAGTTGACTTAACCGGTACAAAATCTAAGAGACTTATTGGGTAGCGAGGACAGTTAGCCAGAGGTTCTCAATCGGGTGAAACTCGTCTAAATAACTCATATGTGTTTTCTTTAAGTGCTCGTTGTACTTTTACAGGATTCCGCTGCGTATTAGGAAACCAGACATCCAACTGGTATTTCTATATTTAATTAGCAGTATTATCATAGTAGCTGTAAAATGCATTAACAAATACTGTGGTCTCATCCAGTCGACATCCTATGGATATTTACTCAAGTTCATTCGATACGCTACCCTGCACTGGACACTCCTTCATTGTTTTCGTTCACGCTCTTATAATACATCAGTATCACTTTTATCTCAATCTCCACCAACTTTCGCTCTTGGCTAGTGGCACCTGCCAGTACTTAAGATTCGATATCGCATTAAATTGACTTTCATACTGGAATACTGGAAGAACGCCACACAAGGCCATCATGTATAGAGTCACACAGGATCTAGAAAGATGCATTCAAGACATTGAGTACTACAAGGAACTCAAGATAAAGGATTGCATATAATAGGGTAATAGTAAGCCAAATCACCGTACACACTAGTAAATTTAACAAGGAACAGCGAACTGAATGCATTGGTGGGAGAAACACCTAGGAATACAACAAATCTGTCAATTATGGGATTGAACTACTAGATGTTCTGGCGCTTTCGTTGCGTCAAAAATGAGATCGCTAATGACATTTATCTAGTGTACTTAAACTGATACAACTGACTTCTGAAGGGGAAACAAGCTCCAATAGGAACATTGAGTGATAGATTCAGAAAATCTCTGTATGAATAGATTATGCAGATTCTACAAGTACGCATACGGAACTCAAGGTCAATAGTGAAATGTCAAACAGCTAAATGTCTTAATACTTAACAACATAGAGGGTGAGCGCGCCAAAGAGTATAGCATACTATGTATTTCTCGGAGCGCGCATGACAGGTGCCTTAAGAGAAAATACTTTCCACTTAGGTATAGCAGTCTTTCGTAAGTCTTGTTATGAAAAGCGAACCATCGCCGGAGGTAAAATAAACACTCCAAAGAAATTGAATGGGATGTTGCTAATGTGGTCTACAAGTCCGGTGGTTAATTTGCTATGCAACACAGAGGTGAAAAGATTATGATTGTTTGTAATCGATAGATTCCATCAAGACAATTAAAACAATGAAGCTGTGAGATAACCTTGGGAAAAACGGTCTTTCTGAGATCTGCACGGATTTCTTGTGAGGACAAATTATAATTATAGCCTCAGGAAACAGTTTAACACAGGTATGTCTGCGACATTGCAAGAATCATGTTTTTGCCTCATTTCGTATGTCCAAAGTTATCTCTGTTCACCTAACATTAATGTCTCTAGCGACTACAGATGATTGGTATACTCCCTATCACCCAATAGAAGAAAGAATACGCACTCCTTTATTATTGATCTCTAGACTATGAGAAAGAGAACACAAGTCCTATTCGTAAACGGCCTAGTATTAAAAACGGAACAGCCTCGTCAAGAGCATGAAGAATCGAATTTAATTTGCGCATGATGCCCAAAAGATCTCTGAATGACATCATTTCCGTGATCAGATGCGAAAGAACTTCAAAAGGATATACAAACTTTTAAGAGAAAACTTAACACTAAACATTCTTCGCGAGTTGGGAGGAGATCATTTTATGAAGTGTGGAGAGTGTCAGTGCGGGGAAACTTCTCATCACGATAGATATGTTCCAAAGTGGAAGGAAACACGTCGTCAAGTCTGGAGAGAAGCTGCGCAGGTCTTTCAAAAATGCGTATGATAGCAACTGCTGGGCGTTGATTCTGCACATACAGCGAAATCTGATGCAGGATAGGAAGATCAGCGTGAACCTTAATTGTTTGCATGACTGCCTTTGCAAGAAGCATCTGAGGAAACAACACTGATACCAGAACTGGATTGGAGAACCAGCAAAACCTGAAGACGTATAGTCTGTTGTATGGCGGCCATAGCAAGAGAATGTATTCTCAGAACGAACAACAACCATAGTCATAGATCGCTAAATTATTACATAAAAGTTACTATTATATCACAACATAAAGCATAGTAAGGGTAAATCTAGAAACCAGTTTAGGCAGGATATGCATGAGTATGACGCAGAGATTTAAATACATGCTAGTCAATTGTAACAATATGATCATCCTTGTTGATTGAATGAATATGTTCACTAAGATGGAACCACTTAGGTGAAAACAATTATCACTAAATTCTGTGCAAAGATAAGAACTTAAGACAAACACAGATGCATGAATGTGAAGTCGCTATTGCCAGGTCTCGCTGTAATACATCTCAATAATGATAGAAAGATTGCCAGTGACTTGAAGATCAATCTGATGCAGAAAGCTTGAAAGTGTTGAATTAGGAACAAGTGTAATCAATGATTCCAGCTCCGAACGTGGTAAAATAGGCCCAACACATCTTCCTAATCTTGAACAATACTATCTATTCTGCAGTTGGTATGTGGTACAGAACACAGATCTTTAGACTCTCAGTAACTGCGTATTGGTCCCCACTTCAATCTTAGAGACTATCTAAACTTCAACTAGTCGCGTTGATTTTTTCATCAGCAGCCCTGAGAGACAATTAAGCCAAACTTTTGTAGCTAGAACTTAATTCTGTTCTAGTAAATCCATCTCTAAATGAATATACTCGTAGGAACTTAGAGCACTTAGATGATCTTACACAAGGGAGTATATGCTCTTTAATCTCACAAGCTGACCAACCATTGAAGTGCGACTCGTTCCCCTTCAATAAAACAGTGGAGTGATGAATAAGTGAACTAATAGATTGGTTAAGATTTTGTGATCAGAGGAGAGTCGCATGACTACAATGATTCTGAGATTACATGAAATTGAAAGAGAGGAAAACAGCCAGTGATTACTAACATGTCTATGGATAGTATGAATTCTGAATCTCTTATTTACAACTTGAATCTTGAAAAGTGATGTTGTTGTTCTTAAAGAATAATAATGAGGTTTGTTTAATTGGATGGTTAATGCTTGAAATCATAAAGAAGAGAAAGTTCATACTCTCTATGATAGAGATAATACCAAAGGGACAATGTTGAGTATGGTTACTCTATTCAGTAACAATGCTTCATGAGTTACTCTACGAAGACCTTTCACTTAAAACGAGGTAACCAAGGGAACAGTTATTAGGATACTTGGTATACATACTATTATACGTGGAATCCAGAAGACGCAATTAAACTGGTCTCACCACAAGAGAACGCACATGGATCATAAGAATGGAATTCACAAAAAGCAGGTAAAGTATCGTGTTATCTGCTATCATACGCAGCAGGTCATGTTGGTGTCACTTATTCTCGCAGCGGTAAGAATGGAACACAAGATTCACCCGAGTGGTCCTTGCTAGAAAATATTGTATGTGTGAATAGACATATCAACACAATGGTGAATCGTTTGGTCTCGCGAAAGGAAAAGATCCATTTTGCAACTGATGGAGAAATGTTGTGGAAAAAGGGACCCAAGAAATTTGGGGTTAAGAAAGATTGGAATGATTTGTGATTGGTTCTTGTGACATGTGCTAAAGTGGAAGATGTATAGTACCTATTGGTACTTATGGACAGTGATGCCTCAAGACACAGGTCGGCAGATGAAGAGCAATTTTCTCTGACTCTATGATCAGCTCTATATTAAATCCGAGTGATAGTAGTGCCTTAACCACCATTCAGTTCACATTCATATGGAGATGAATCAGCAACAGGATTAACACTCACTTTGTTTATAAATGGTAAGGTCGTCATGCAGTAAGTAACACACTCAATTAATCAAAATGCATATCAAGATGATCCGTAAACATAAAATTAATCGTTCGATCAGGCTTGCAAAATGAAATATCTTTGAGCATTATAACCCACCAACCACTATGAGTCGACTAAAGGAATATAGAGTTGCAAAAGATTTCAAGAAACACATTTCTAGTCACAATCTAGCCTTGATGCTCACCAAAAGAGAAGTGAATTACTGTCATAATGATGAGAGCATGGAAAGGAACCAGTGAGTATACATGATGTTTATCAAAATTACATCTCTGAGATAACATTTCCTTCTAACTAAGTCTAAATCTGTATGAAAGTTGTTTCAGGACAAACAACGATCAAATGTTCGGATTGTAGCAATATAGAGATTTGAAACATGCGATTGTCTTAACGACTTCTCGAATAAATAGCTGATCAGACTCCTGTCCGTGATAGGAGTTCCTAACATCAAGTCATGAGCCATGCTGACACAAGCCTCTTGTTCTATACATCCGCATGTTAAGCAGGGTAAACGCTAGAGTCAAAATCTCTTTTAGAACCTAAAAACTATTTTGCAGATCCCCATTTAGCAGTGCCCAAACTCGAGAAATTATTGCCACGTTGTGCCAATTTTGTCGCAGGCTCACCATAATGGAGATTCGTTAAATGAAGTACGAAAAGGAGCATCATACGTATAGCTAGACTCGTGTCTAATTGCTTCTAAGAAGACTTTGCCAAGAATACAGGACTGGGTGATCAAACATAACGCTTCAACAGGTCACCACAAAGTATGAGAGACCTTTTAGGATGAATGGGTTGACCCTCTGGTAAAAGAGGTGGCAAGAACCAGCACTCTCTCCACACAAAGCTTGTAGTCCAATCTTGGGTGAAATCAAGAAGATCAGCAATACAACAGGATCACGCGATCACCTTCACAGGAACAAATGACTAATACAAGCCAATTTAATTAAAGCTCGGTCGAATCACCTTTTCATTTCCGATTACCTGGAAAGAGGAAAATAAAATAAGGTATTAAGTCACCCAAACTCTCGTCAGTGCATCGCCCGATAATACCACAAAACAAGAGACAAGGTAGTTGTTGTAGAGAAAGGAATAGAATCTGACGCAGATTAGATGGCCCCATGAGTACATATGGCTGTATTGATATAGTAGGTTCAGCGACTATACGAGAATAACTCAGTATCGTAGAAGAGATATATGGAACGCTTTCTGACATAAGATGACCATTGCATATAGCGATATCCATAATAGAGGACTCATCATAGAAGACACACAAAAGCTGATTAGGATAAGACTCCCGTTAACGAACTCCTAAAGCAAAAACCCAGATATTTGCTCTACTATTTTGTGTCGTATCTTTTGGATCAATGTTATGTAAACATCAATGGGAATGCAAACCAGCTGATAAATATGACCCTAGGAGTGGATGATGGCATAGTATTAATTTCTATCGGATATTCCCTCAAAGTAAAGTCTGAATAGATTTCTTTACAAAGGACCTAATGTTGTGTGTATTGTTGAGGTTGAAAGTGTTTCATTGATAGTTGGGTGTTTAGAAATGAATTTTGACAACTCAAGGTTTCTTGAGGATATCGACAGCACAGGTTCGACATAATCCAGAAAGTGAGAATATTTAGAGACATAGCTTGTAGTATTGTTTACATACTCTGACGAGAACCATTGCTGTTGCGTTACGTTCCACAAATAGATGAGCAAGTCTAACCTAGGCCTCACCTTCACTAGTAATACCTACCAGAAAGTCAGGGGACACAGAGCCTTAGAGGAGGAACGGATAAAATGAACTGATGCAGGATTCAGGTAGTAAAGAGGCCCCGAACACAGGTCCTTCAAGATGAGAATGCTCTCAAGAGATGAACAGGAGTAAGCACAGTTCGAGTGTGGGGACACCAACAACACACATACAAAATTGCCACAAACAGACACAAAATGATTACAGACCCTCTGAACTTGAGGAAAAGAGAGTAAGACCCCACCGGGAACCCACTCTGATAGCATGAATTGAACAACTTCCTATCTAGGTTTTCTCGCGAAGCAGGAATGATGTATTTGCGTTAGATCCTGCTGAGTGTACCATCAGGAAAATCATCAGAAAATTGAATGGGTAAGCAACGAAAATAAAGATTATTTCCTGCTAAAACTAAGTTTTAGAAACGTGAAAATACCATGTTTTAACTGCAACTCGCACCCACTGATACAAGATATTAGGATTAAATAAACGCTAGGACTCGAGGGTTCAATAACAAAGACAAAGTGTCCTCATAATAACGATACTTTGTGCTTTGATCATAGTGACAGTCTGCAATATTAGCACTCAGAATGTACACGACTATATCATAGAAATAGCATTTAAGAATATGCTATAGAACATCACATGATTTGAAAGATTCTAGCACATGTCAAGATGAAAGACTAAACTCAGTTCAGAGAAAGAAGGTATTAGGCCGTCTGTACCACTTTAGCGACCTAAGAAAGGTGACGCTAATTGAGGTCAATATTTGAGAAGATGTTCTGGTCATCCTTCGGCAGAAAGCAAAGTGCGAGAGGATCTCACGAGTTTAATCTGAAGGACTATTAGTCAGAAACAACCACGCACAAAAGGCTACTTCTGCTTCGCGAAAGGCTTATAATCAATCAATTCAGGAAGGACATCAGCTATGATGAGACTTTGCCGACAAACGTAAGTCAGCATAGAATTGGAGGCCTTAGAACTGAAGTTTAATCTTATGCATTTCGCTTAGCTCTCTGAACTTCTGCGATATGAAAAAGTGTGAAGTGTGTTTGACGATATGAGATGTGAAAGAACTGCTTTCTAAATGGATAGTCTTGAAAACAGAAGAGGCTTAAATGTTGAACAGCGAACCCTCATGGGTTTTTGAAGATAAACTGTTTCCCCCAAATGTGTACAAGTTGGAACTCTAAATAGACACAGAGCGCCTGCATTATTTTAGTTATTTGTTATAGGACTAAGCTCCAAGTTGGATATTGTGGTAGGTATGAAACGACTGTCCCAACACTTGCTGCATGAAAAGGAATGATTACTCACTTAAAGATGGAACGTAGGCGAATAAAAAAAAATCCTTGTCATGCAACAGTCAGAAACAAGGAGGAAACGCGCTTGATATCATAGTAACAGATCTTCATTCAATCTGATTTATCGCATTGATGAAATTCTTGTTTGGTGCTACCAATCAGGTACCTTATGTGATGAGTTCATAGCCTAATCTATAGCAGCGTGATTTGAAATGAGTCTACTAGATGTGGTAGAGTGAGGGAACTAGGGTTCTTCCTATTCGTGCTATACGATAAAGCATAACAGTAATTGATGGCTCCTCGATTCCTCATTACGAAATCAAAAGTTACCTTGATAAAGCGCGCTAGACTTATGAAGTATAATTCCCAAAAGCTCATTATAGCGACAATTGGATGAACTCAGATTCAAGAGGACTTCTTATGCTTACACTTGTTCATACTATGTCCGACACGCTAGATTCCTACATCTCTACATAGATAAATTGAAAAATAGGACAGTTAAATGAAGACTAAGAGGACTTAGATGTGGGAATGTTCACTCGTACACGAGGAGATGTAAATTGTAAATCGTTATTGGCTGTGAAGCCTATACTCTCGTAGGATATTTCAGCCAGTAAGAATTCCTAACTATTCGTGCCTGTTATCATGTCTGTGACTTTAGTCGTTCGATGTTGCTCAGTGTTTCAATTATGTGCAATACTCGAATATGGATGATTCACTACATATTGAAAGAGCTATTAAGAAGGCATCTTAGGTATATGTATTTGTAGGGAACATGCATGAATTCTATAGATCTTGTGGTACGTAATGCTATTATAGGTTAGCATATGCTTATCTATTGTTTAACAGATACAAACATTTGCAATAAAGACAGATTATGAACTCCTGGGATTCCTAGTGATAAGAAATAGAACTAAGAGCAGCTATCCAGAGTATTGGACAACCCTTATCTAGCTCTCTTAGTTTAATTTTCACCATGAACATAGGGGAAGTCTAGAATATTGTCCGCAAATTTATGTGCCTTAGATCCAATGATGGTCAGAGATTAATAGAACAAGGCATAATTTGAAAAAATTAAGCGTACAATCAGCTGTTTCTCTAAAAACTTTTTGCTGAGAGTAAGTGAAACACAGGACTGAATTAAGAATTTCATGAGTGTGGCGAACTTACTATGTGTCCGATCTTTTGTGACAACAAGAGTGCTAATAGGGTAACATGAATTTCCAAATACGCGAATTGGCAGTATCCAAGACACTCCAAAAAGCAAGCACCATTGCAGCATTCGAAATCGACCACTTCATTCTGAGAGATAAGTTGAAGGGTTAGTAGAGATGTTGTTTGCAAAAGTGAAGACCAATAGCAGATACATCTTATATATACTTTTAAATCATATAAACATTTATGTGTTGTTCGAGAATTATTTTTTATTGTAGATGTTGAAATGTGTTCTTATTAGGTCTGGTAGATTTTAGTTGTGATTCTTGATGTTTTGATGGTATAATGGTAAGCATATTCTAGAACAATATGTCTTTATTAACACTTTTGACATTCTCCACGATGATTGGCTAAATATGTCTCACTTGTTATTTGTAACCGTTTATGTTGAGCATTACAATATGTCGAAGTCTTCAGGTGTTAGTTATTAGGGTGGCTTGATATCACTCAAAAAAGGGGTTGAAAAGTACGTATTAGGAGTGCCATAGAGAAAAGTTACTTGATTTACAACTAATTTTAAACAGAACACAAAGCAGACATGTTCCATGGTTCTGTTAACGCAGGTAAACATATATCATACGCACTTTAAAGGCAAAAGGGTATAAGCTGCAGTACAATATGCCAAGGTATTATCTACTCGTGATATGATTTTTATCACGTAGTTTGATATTAGGTATTATAAGATTCCTTTATAGACTGAAATTAACTTAAAGATATTTTATCTTTATTGGGCAGAAATTTATCTTATTAAACAGTATTTTTGGGCTTGTTGATCAAGGAATAACATCTACACATGCCTAATTATCAAGGTCGGATTGAGCGTATTTATTGCGCATAAGTTCTGATCTTATCTCTGCCATAAATCAAGATACTTACGAATTTCACTAAAGCATACTCGATGTCACTTGACTTCAAGGCGAGGTGCTCTTATAGAACACTTAATACTTGTCTAGAATTACACCCTTGATAGATTACTGTGGAATACCCTCTATTATTTATATTTGTTCTCACCTTTTGTATGCAAGCTCATAATATAAATTACACATAAATAATTAAACATCTGCTATGCCGTTCATTCTCAGTACTGCTGTTCTTACCTACTTAGTCATAAATTCAAAATTGTCGAAGATTTTAAACTAGTAGTTAACTTCAGGTAATCAGTAGTTCACTGTTCATCTATACCATAAGAATTCTATTTACTTGTTTAATTCATATTGATTCAATAATACTGCGATCTTATAAGAAGAAAGCGTAGGAAAGACCAATTCTAGTTGAAGTACCTAAGGGAAGCCAAGGTACCAAGCAGTTGTCAATCTCGTATTATGTGAATTACATCTAACTCTTCAGGCGATACGAACACGTTAAGAGAACTTCCTAGAAACACAATACCTGGAAGGTTAAAACCTCATATACTAGAGCTTAACATATTTATTAGCTCGAAAAGTGCTGTTAATAACATAACCGCAATTCGATACTCATACCCAAAACTTCTAGTGTTACCCTTTAGACGATCAAAACAAAACACCATACGTTCAGAAGAATTGAGTAAATGTCTAAGTTAATAGAATTAAATGGATATTTCATGTAATTACTAATTGCTAGTCTGTAGCAAGTGAACTAAATGGAAATTGATAACTACATGTGCGTTACACGTGTTTTATTCTGAGTATGTTGCTGATACTTTCTGACGTAACAATTTCCGATCAATATTAGAAATAGAGACAAGGACACTTCATAACACACTCAGAGAACTAAGCTTAGGGCACAATATCCAGCTATCGATTACCTGAATAGATCGCTTGAGCCTTATTGCTAGGATTTTTGGAAACACTGTGATTCATTTCTATAAATATCTCATTCAAAAAGATATTTTGAATGTGTTATATTTGACAGGCTTGAGACAATTTATAAGATGTGGAGAGAGTTATACTTATACAATATTATTAATGAATAAATCTTAACCTCCTTAAACTTAACTGGGAGTAGTCTATATAACTTCTTTGTTCGATTATGTCTGGTCACATCCTTGGATAAAGAAATTCAGAACAACGACATAATATTGACATTTCCTCATATAAAACTAATCTTAGTCACTTTGTTTGCGTATGGAAGGGTAGATTTTACTGGAGATACTCGTAGGTTTAATGAAATAACATAATATTTAGGTAGTACCATATACGTCTATACTTAACATTTTCATTTATGAAACATCCCCCTTCTTCATTCGCGATTACCTAAGAGAATAGCTACTATTGATAGAGAAAGAAACAAACAGAAGAGCACTATGTTCAATAAAACACATATGACGTCAACTGACGACGGAGCAATGATACAGAACATCATATTACACATTACTTCTTATTCTCTTCGATAGTATCTATAGTTCTCCAGTAATGTCCATATAGAGAGAATATTAGTGTCATCTCTTGTAAGGGCTATCAACAGAGGGGTTGAGCCTGGGTTTTGTTGTCTTTGAGTGAGTTACAAACCACACAAAGAAATTGGACTTACCAGAGTGTGAGACAGTCCGCGTGCTACTTATTGCGCAGAGTTGAGTGTGAGGGGTTGTGTACACTTCCAGCGAATGAGTATCGCCAAGGAGTGAGGTGAACATCGTAGAGTTAGCAGTTACTGTTATGATTTTTGCACAGAAGCCTTGATTAAGTCACGAAGTTAGCTTAGGGTAGGAGGAAATTACGTAAGCCGACTCAGAGTGTGGCGTCGGAAAACCTCCCTTGTTAGTACTCAATATCATCAGTGTGATTCCTCTAATAAAACTCTGCAGTCATTATTTACACCTCACGTGCGTATAAGGAACAGGCCACTCGGTTACCCATTTATATTATAAAAGATCAAAAGCAAAAGAAAATTAGGTCGAAAAAAAATCATAAACAGTGCAGCAATACCACTGTGTACCAAAGCGGCAGTGGCAGCTCTTCGGAGATAAAAGAAACGGAACGTAATCCACGCTTATAAGTGATCATTCCCTGAAGCCATGGTGTATCGTACACAATGATATAAAGCTGATCCCCTAATTAAATACACACCAATTATATAGAACCCATGAAAGACATCACTACTAATGCTAAAGGAATAATCCTCTTAACTAAGACCCGTTACACCACTCAGTGATTCTCCAACAAAAACGACAGAGCCTCATTAGAACAATCGATACTGTCACCACCGTAAAGACCAAAGACACTATCGCACCCAATCCCAATAATAGCCCAATACCTAAATACACGTAAGTAACAGCAGAAAACCACATGACCAATCATCCCTTAAATATGAACACTTGATACCTATTGAAGTAAAACCAGAAAAACAAAAAAGATTCATGACTCACGACACACAATAACTAGAAACCAAGATAACAAACAAAAGTGCCTAGACATTTCGAACCCTCAATAGAATTCCCCAAAACAACTGAAAAAAAACTCTAATAAGAAACCAAGAGGTCCCCAAGCAATGATTACAACCTTGGCAGAATGTAACTTTCGCAGAATAGGACCTCTACAGACTAGTATAAAGTCTGTCACAAATAATGTCGCTAAAAAGAGACAAAATCACCAAAAAATCACAACGTCTCACAAACAAAATTAGGTGATCCATAAATGCCACTCAAAACCAAACCTATTAACAAACACACCTTAACAACCAAAAACAATAATCGTCAACCAAAACCAACTAGACCTTCTAATCAAAGAAAGCCAAATCCCGCCATATTAAATGTACTAACTGTAATATTCTCTATGGCATACGCCCTTCAGCTTAGGACAGGCCCCTAAGTGACACTTCGGACTAGCTCTTACGTATCAATGTCATTATCTCGCACATGTCCGAGCTAATTAATGAAAGCATATGTCAAAAACCTATATACTTTCACCATGGCAATTTACCCAGCAAGTCCATCCTAAAACACCATGACCCTTAGTGAATGCATTGGGGTGTGTTCGTCGAATTGAGGGGATCGCCACCGTGCTATAAGGTATTCACGGACGCCCGAACATTGGTGCCAAAATTAATGGCCCTACGTCCAATTCAAAGTAACCAGTCGTGGGTTCGGGGACATGGTCGAATCAGATCTGTAACCATTCGCACCGCATGTAGCGGCCTCTACTTCGGTCCTTCATTGTATTTACATAAATCTACATTGATTTCAAAGAGCCTATGATTGACTTTGAAGTGCATTGATTACTAGGGTGGGTTGCTATTATAAACAAACCAAGACTTCTACATGAATAAGGCGGTCACTTGAAATTGTTAGTCATGTTAATAAGTGCCTAGAAAACCGTCCGTCCATGTATTATCTGACTTTAATGTGACAAACGATTATTCCGGTCTTGTTTAAGCAAAGCCCAATAAATATACAAGTGTGAACTGAATATATATAACATAAGAGACATGAAAAACAAAGGTTAAGTAAGGCATCAATGATATGTATGTGCGCCCTTCTCACTTGTCACTTGCAAACAATTCAAATCGTTAGAATAAGATAACTTCAGAGAATCGTCCTTCGAGTTGAATGCTAATTGAGACAAAGCAACGCGTTAGTATTGCAATGTAATGTATATAATAAATAAGGAAACCCCAAGAAAAAAAACCATGGAAACAATGAAAATATTATAAAAACTACATACTTACATGACGATTAAGAGGTGAGTTTCTACATTGCTTTATTGAATTAAACTCAAAATAATGGTTAATCAAGTTAAAAGTAAAGGAATTGAAAAAGAGTGAAAGAAAGGTTTTTGGTGAGTTATCTCAGAATTTATACCGCTTATTTCGCTTGTTGTCGAAGAGAATCGATGCTTTTAATTGAAATCGAATGTGTTTTGAGTGTTTTGAGTGTTTTGAGAGTGTATTGATGTGTTCCTTGTGACTTGAGTTCTTGTGAAATTGGTTGAAGTTTCTTGAGTCGTGAAATTGTGTGTTCCCGGACTTGAGCAAGGCGAGCAAGTATTTATAGGCACGAGGCAAAACGAGGCAAAGCAACCCTGCGTATAAACGCTGGGAATGAGCGTATATACGCTCATGGAGCTATATCGCTCATTTCAGCTATATACGCTTCTCATTTTGATTGAATTTTGCAAAAATCGTATGGCAAAGGTGAGCGTATTACGCTCAAATGGACGTATATACCGCTCCTGATGAGCGTATATGCTCCATTTCAGCGTATATACGCTCAATGGTTAGCATTATTTTTTTTCCAAAAACTCGATATATTTTGATTTCCTCCGAATTTTATTTCGTGATTCCCCTTGATCTCCGACGCCCTAGACACCCTTGCTCTCCACAAGGAGTTTTAGAATGTTTCTAGAAGGTTCACGTATTTCCGGAGTATTTTCTATTATTTGCACTTCATAGTCGTCAAATACTCAATTACGACCCCCCCCTCTTGAGTATCTCAAGGAACCTTCACAATTTATGTTGAGTTTTCTGGTATCT